>MPNV01002539.1:0-16745 GCA_013376435.1 Cyclocybe cylindracea
CCTGGAGGGTTGTTTGGTCATTTATTTACCCCTCTCCCACCCCCAAACAAATCCCTATGGCCCTGGCATCCCTGGCAAGCTCACCCCAGCAGCTCTGGAGAGCCTGACTGCCTTAAGACAGACTGCTTTATGACAGCCAGGACTGATCCCTTCACACTGCTTAAACACAAATTCGTTATTGGAGGTAGATGATTTACGGTATATTTCCAATCGAAGGCAACATGCACCGTTGTCTAACACTTGTGGGATAGATTTTAAGTTATGCTCTGAACTGGTGACTTGACTTAGAAAACTCGGAAATGCCCTTGGACTCGTTCTCTTGTCTTGACTTCTAATGGCTCAATTGCCCACTTGACTTTACTGATCCCTTTGACTGACTTATGGTACACAGCAGTACTCGGGCGCTTGCTTTGGGTCCTTTGGACTGACTTGAAGTTCTACTCGACTTTAAGCACTCTTTGCTTGTCTAATGGCTCTTGGTTCAAATTCCCCTGGACTCAATCACATGAAGTCAATCTCGCACCGAACTGAAATTCAGATTCTGGGGGATAACGATTGCTTGCTTAAATCTACACTATTCGAGTCCTTTTATACAAACACGGTTAGGGGTATCGGTATATAGACGAGCCGGGCCAAGTAATGTACCATGTGCAAAATATACAAATTGGAGTGGAGCATGTGGTGGTCTTATCGTGGTAACAGTGTGGACCAGTGCCATGGGTACTAATTGGGTACTATCCCCAACGAGTAACTATGACCATTTTGGTTCTGCTCGCTATTCCTGGAAGTCCTCTCACTGTAACTCAGCCGTTGCACTACTCTCGAGCTTGCTTGGCCTGCTTGGACCGCGATATCAGTCTTAGCGCGATTAAGTTATACCGTGAAAACACATGGTGTTCTTGACTCGTTCCCGAGACTTTACTTGGCCCACTGCTTTAGCCAATTAGCGCCGTTAATGCGATGACTCTTGTCGTGATTACAACGTAATGACCATGACCTAGCCAGCCGTTCTCTAGGCTGGTGGGAAGGCCAATTCCCCTTTGTATGGTTTGTAGTCTTGGGACTATGAAACACTATGTTCGCTTTTGTAGTGCTTGACCATCCTTCATATCGCAATAATGCTCTCACTCTCCACTCTTGACTGGCTGCACTAGCTTAGCGCATTTAGAACTTCACTTAGACAATTCCATAGACCGTGCTTTGGTTTGTGACTCTTTTGGTGTGAGGTAGCTAGTCTCCTCCTGATATCGCGCTAAGCACCATTGATCATTGTGCTCCCAAGCTAAGGTAACACTCATAACAATTACTGGCCAGTGCCTTTATCGCGACTAGGTGTTACTGCTTCAATCTGAGTCTCTGACTGGGCGAATAACACTCCTTATTTCTCTAAGTGGGTGGTTGACTAACCGTGGGAGGCTGCAAAATTGTAGGCTTATACAGAGCATGGCTCTTCACTGGATGGGGCTGAAGCGCATCAGACTCGTGGCTGTATAGCAGGGCAGGATTTTTCCCCCACCACAAGGTGACTAGCCTTTCATGCCAAGGTCTACACCAGAGAGCGAGCATCTCTGGGTGATGCATTCCCTCCTTGAAACCCAGAGGATCACAGCAGGTTTTTGTGCGATCTGCTGAAGAAAGCTGCTAAGAGCGACAACACAGGGATTCAGCCTTCTCTTTCCCAGACCTTCAAGCAGGTAGTAAAACGGGAGGATATCTATGACAGATTGGTTACCTATGTAAGCACTGATTTATTTTTCTTTCTCCATCCTCTGAGATTTTCAACAGGCCCTGTACAGAAAAAGCAATCTCACTAGCCAGCTAGTGACAAAGGTTAAGCAATGCATTATGAGCCACTACAGTATTCCAGGGGGTCTCAAGGTCCCTGAGTTGGCAAAAAGGGTCAAATAGCTACTAAAGTGAGGGAACTTCAAGAACAGTGGCATAGACCTTGAGGTATCATTTAAGTACATTTCAGTAGATGGCTCAAGGCTTGGATTCGCATCAACTGCCCTTTGAAATTTGCCTCAAGCGTGGCAGGAAATTCGAGCCCCCTGCCCGCTGACTTTCCTGGAGTATCTGGAGACGTACTGGCTTATCGACGAGTTCCTCAAGATGTGGTCAGCGGTGTATCGAAAGAACTGTACAGTGTTTGAATTGACAGATACAAATATGTTGGTTGAAGCGTGCGTGTTCCTCTATATCTGATCCACCTATCCTGATTCAAGAACCATCCTCCATTAGCTGGCACCATGTCTTGAAGGGCAAGTTTCTCGAGGGACGTAGAAATTGCT
Source organism: Cyclocybe cylindracea (assembly GCA_013376435.1). NCBI lineage: Eukaryota > Fungi > Basidiomycota > Agaricomycetes > Agaricales > Hemipholiotaceae > Cyclocybe > Cyclocybe cylindracea. The sequence continues at coordinate 2,292 of MPNV01002539.1, forward strand.
GTGTTGATCACCTCGTTTACCTGTTGGTTGGCGCCATCATCCAGCATTTCACACTTTGCCAACTTTGCCAAGAAGATGGTTTTGAAGGTGATGACATTGAGGTCCAACATCGTTGTGCGATTGTTGAGAAAAGTAAGCACATCACACTTGACAATATTGAAGTTTGCACGGACACGACATATCGTGTGAAATCTCTCTCTATTGCAAACCACCACTATGATGTCGACCTTGTCGCATATACATGCACCTGTCCGGCCTTTCCGACTATCAGCTACTGCAAGCACATCTGTGCAGTTCAAACCCTCTTCCCCGAATCGGATAACGCCATTGATTCCGACCTCCAGAATGCCGCTGACAACTCCAATGAAATCTCAGCAGACAACAAAGTCGATTCTGACACGGAAGCCGATACAGACGCCTTTTCATCTCCTGTAGCCACTCCGAGTCCTGCAGTTGAGTCTCACGTTAAAACTCAGCAGCGTCTTGCGATAATCCAGCAGCTTGAGCAGCTCGCTGCATGTCTGCGCCTTTCAGACGATGCTACGGATGAGGCAGACCTGGATGCCCACTTCCCTGTGTGCCTTGCATCGAAATTGGCATCTATACAGAGCCGCGTCCGTGTCCTTCCAGCTGCGCAAAGGCTCTCGCCAAACCTCAAGTCGTGGCCTGAAACTCAAGCAGTTATGCTTCGCACCATGCCAGCAAAGAAGACAACAAAGCGCCGAGTGGGAGATCCCTTGTATGGAGCTGGCAAGAGCAGTGGTAAGAAGGCAAAGAAGTTGTCAACAGAGAGCCAGTGAGTTAGGAAAAGATCCTTCCTGTCTCGTTTTCTGACATCGGCTCAGTGCTTCAAGTACCACCACCCATAATCGTGCCACAACATCAACCACTCCTGCACCTCCAGTGCCTGTCAAACCTTTGCCATCCATCGCATCACTTCCTCTTCCTTAAACCTCAGCAATGCTTCCAACACCTCTCCTGACTGTATACCACCCCGTTACCCCAGCAGCGGTCCTTCCAATGCAGCCACAATCTCTTATCACCTTCACCCGCACCACAGGCCCTCTTCCTGCCCACCATTCCCTCGCACCTCTACCTGCGCTCCCCACACCCCCAGTACCATCTTACTACCGTGAGCGAACTTGCTTCTATTGATTTGTATCTGTAGATTCCTCCCTGTATACTCATCCTTTGTACACTTTTTTGGAATGTATTTCTATTGGCTTCTCCTTAATGTCTCCTTCACAAGCGAGTCCTGTTATGCGTTACCCCACCATTGTTCCTGAAACGACAGTGGCCAAACAATAAACAATGGTGCACGGTGGGTCCGTCCAAATTGAGAATTCCAGTTTGCTGCGATTAGTGACCAACTAATAGCGGGCACAGCCAGTTTTGATGCGCTTTTCAGATCATAATTTAGGTAAGCACATTGATGGTTGGACATTCAGGCTGAATTCTGGCTTCCCTCACATTATTTCGCTTAGCTTTGGCTGAGCGAAATGTCGGGTACGTTGATACCTTCCTTTAGACACCATTATTGAGTAAAACAAATGGAACTCATTGAGATATGGCAAGCAATTTGGCTACTATGATAGATGGTGCACCCATGCATCCCCAGGCATGTTTAGGGCAATTCAACTTGGCCAAAAATAATTGAATACATGTCTGGACAGTGATGGCATCATTGATAATGCCAGGGCTGTCTGGGTCTAGATACTGAGGGGTGTAATAGGAACAGGAGACCCACGCAGATACCTACTAAATGCAGCTCTGATAGCCTGAAGTTGGTACGTGGATATACATCTTCATTCATGAATTTAACATATTTTATCATAATTTTATATGGCTTGAAGTGGTTATTGACCATTTTACAGGAGATAGATATCTATTGACCTCCAGGATGGGGATATTGGCACATGTAAGACATGATAATGACAATAAATAGGGAGGAACAGATTGAGGTACTTGTGAGGGCAAGGGGATGAGTCTGTGGAAGTTATGAAGAGGAGAAGGAGGAGGTAATCCCTACATCAGTATCTATGTAATACCTACCAATCTGCATATCACACTGATTCAACAGTGCTTCTGGTTAGAGTAATGTATATTAGCTATTCAGTAGTGACAGATGAGGCTCAGATGCCTGGGTGAAATGGTATTTGAGAAATAGTGGAAATCATGGAAACACGAAATATTTAAAATGGGTCCTCAGCTTGCTCAAAATTACCAAACTTCATATATGAGGGCCTGTTAACACTCCAAAGAGACTGCAAGACCGGATGAGATCGACAGTGGGTGGAAGATAGAGAAAGGGCATCAGAATGACAGCACCAGCATCAACATCCAGTAACAACTCATGATGCAGTGGTCATTTTGGATACCCTTTCCCATATCTTTCCACCCACCCAATGGAATCTCTCCGGTCCTTTGCAGTCTCTTTGGAGTTTAACAGGCCTCATATATGAAGTTTGGTATTTTTGAGCAAGTCTGAGGTACCCATTTTAAATATTTTCGTGTTTCCATGCATTTCCACTATTCTCAAATACCATTTCACCCAGGCATCTGAGCCTCATCTGTCACTACTGAAATATGCTAATATACATTTACTCTAACCAGAATGCACTGTTGAATCAGTGTGATATGCAGTATTTGGTAGGTATTTACATAGATACTGATGTAGGGATTACTCCTCCTTCTCCTCTTCATAACTTTACACAGACTCATCCCTTGCCCTCACAAGTACCTCAATCTGTTCCTCCCTATTTATTGTCATTTATCATGATCTTACATGTGCCAATATCCCCCATCCTGGAGGTCAATAGAATATTCTTCTCCTGTAAAACTGGTCAATAACCCAACTTCAAGGCCATATAAAATTATGATAAAATATGTTAAATTCATGAATGAAGATGTAGTATCCACGTACCAACTTTCAGGCTATCAGAGCTGCATTTAGTAGGGTATCTGCAGTGGGTCTCCTGGTGTACCTATACACCCCTCAGATCTAGTACACCCAGACAGCCCTGGCATTATCAATGATGCCATCACTGTCAGACATGTATTCAATTATTTTTGCCAAGTTGAATTGCCCTAAACATGCCTGGGGATGCATGGGTGCACCATCTATCATAGTAGCCAAATTGCTTTGCCATATCTCAATGAGTTTCCATTTGTTTTACTCAATAATGGTGTCTAAAGGAAGGTATCAACGTACCGACATTTCGCTCAGCCAAAGCTAAGCGAAATAATGTGAGGGGAAGCCAGAATTCAGCCTGAATGTCCAACCATCAATGTGCTTACCTAATCTGAAAAGCGCATCAAAACTGGCTTGCCCGCTATTCCCTGCAGTGTGGCGCATCCCATAATTCATAATAAATGCTCAAAATGTGAAGCACCTTCTACCATAGATACACATGTCCACACTTTGAGGCTGAGAAGCGACGCCTTCAGGCCAAGTGTCTGTGACTGGAGGACCATTGAGTGAGAGTCAAATAAAAATGTGGGGAAGGATACCTGAATGAATACAAGCTGGGTTAATTTGAGAAACAACAGCTTCCTCCTCTTCATCGAGGCAAGGAGCTGGTGGTGGCATCTCTTGCCTTGCTCTTTTAGTAGGAGGCAGGGTTTGGTCCTTGGGGGGGGGTACGTTCGTCCTCACTAGACTCCTGGCCAGATTCAAGTTCTTGCACCATGAGTTCCTCATTCTGATGCCATACCTCTAAGGACACATTAATATTATAAGAAAGAACAAATAGGGCATTGAGAAAAAAAAGTCAAACCAGCTGTGTCATCCATCTTCTTCTGTTGCTCAGCTTCCTTTTTCTTTGCATTTAATTTTTGCAGCAGTTGCTCCTCTTCATGTGTCAAACTGTTGAGGGAAGGGGGTGCCTCTTCAGCAGCGATAGAGTCCTCCCTTGCATGCTTGCGCACCTTCTTTTCAGCGCCTTTCTGCTTCCTGGGAGCTGGGAGGAGGGGGTTCTCCTCATCCAAAGCCTTTGCATGATATGCACTGCGGTGAGGTTCAGAGGCCATAATGTCAGGAGAAGAAGGAAGAGGACAGAGAAGGGGTGAAGAAACAAATGCCAGCGTGTCATGTTCAAGTCTTTAGGGTGACCCTGCCCCCGCCCTGAGTCCAAAAAAACTGAAATGATTTCTAGTACCACAGTACAATCAACAATCATAATATCTAGAGTACCTTACCATAGATCCTTGTGTCCTTTCCAACTATTTCTATCTAAAAGCCATCAAGCCACCGATCTATCTGTATGGTAAACTAATGATACTCTCTTTCCTTTGTAGTGACCGTTAAAATGACTAATACTTCTCAAAGGAAAAAGAAAAAAATCACCGTTTCTGCTTGCAATATGTAGTCCAATTTCGTCACAGACAATGGCCCTGTCAATGCAGTCAGAGATGACAAGAACACCGCAGATATCCCAGTCTTTCCAGTCCCGATGGTAGACGGTACTTACATTTAGATTAGCAACCAGGCTGCCAAATGGTTCAACAGGAGATACTTCGTTTTCGGGAAATGAATCAATCCACTTTTGGAGCACTGCATACTTTTCTGGAAGTAAATGGCGCAGCTAACAAGATTGTATCAATGGTACATCTGCTAGTAAGAAAAGGAACATACCATATGAGATTGCCAGTTGAATACATCTGCAAAGGCCTCCACCAGTGCATTGTATTGCTCGCAGTTGTCAATCAACTCCTTTGAAGCCCGAGGGATATATTGATGAACATCTGGAGCCCTTGCAACATCTCGTTTTCTCAGCTTCAGAATATCAACGTCTCTTGGAGCATGAGTACCCTAATATAACAAATGAGAAATTATATGGCAAATACTTGTGGCCACGTACCAGAGTTGTATTCCGATTATACATTGAAAAATGTAAGCAATCGAACAGGTGGTTGCTCCCTGTGCTTGCTGAGTCAACATTTTGCACGATACCTGGCCATATGCATTCTTTTTTTTTTTTTTTTTTTTTTTTTTAATTTCAACAATTTATATAGCAGTGCTTGACGGCAGCCTGCTCGCTATCTACACACATGCACGACACACCCCAGCCAGTTACTAGGTAAACTACTGAGAGAAGGACGCAAGTCCAACCTGAGGGCATTATGGTACAAATGCTGAAGCTCCCATGATGCCACACCCCCTTGCCATCCAAAGGCTGCGGGGCAGGGGACTAGGACAAGAAGGCATCAAGTCCCGGCTCAGGACCCAAACCCGTTGTCCCCTGTTTGGGACCAGAAGACACGCTGCACGTGCAAATATCCAGCACCATCCGGGAGGTGGCAATTTTGAAGCCTTGAGGCCGGCCAGCCAGATATGCCCCAACCTGAGGCCTGAGACAGAGGATTAGTGGGACCGCAATATATAAGCGAAGTCCCAATGAGATGGCAGATGCGGGTCCCCCAGCCCTAAGGCTGGATTGGTGTCGATTCGCCATAAATCCCCCACAGGAGAGTAACCCTGCCTACCCCGTTACCCGACACCTGAGTGGTCCCAGTTGAAGCCAAACACCAAAGGGTTGTGCTTCATAAAGGATGCCAAGTCCCCAAAAAATTTAGGGAAATAGACGGCATACGAGTTGCAGCAACGCAACAGGATATGTTCGCAGGTTTGGATGGGAGCAAGCCCACACTCACACGCAGGGTTTTCAGGTATATTGAAGCGTACGTAGTACTCTCCAATAGGCGCATGGCCAGTTATGCACCGACACATGCGAGCGAAATCCATCATGCGGTTTCCAAAGTAGTTAAGCCACAGACCTTGGTTTAGGTAGGTGGGGCTGTATGGCCACCCGTCAGGCCACCGGAGACACAGGAAATTGCGCCCCTGATAAGCAGGGTCCTGGAACATGGTTGCCCATGAGTCCAGGACTGAGTGAGCTGCCTGCGAGCGCAGGGAGTCAAGCGAAGTATCGACAGCGCGGTGGCTGACATGAACTTTGAGACTGGTCACATATTCGTGAACAGTTCCATGAATGTCCCAGCAAAGGCTGGAAGGGACAAAGACGAAGGTGATGCGACAGAGGCACTTCTATAAGGTAGATAAATGTATCAAAGACTGTATTTGAATAAAGTAGCCTCATCAGTCAGGACTGTCAGTTTACAGGACTGTCAGTTTACAGTCGGCATGTGGTGTGACTATGCTGGAGATACTGGGGGGTGGGGAATTTGTTTGGGGGTGGGATGGGCAGGACATGTTTGCTTTAGGAGAAATGTGACTGATGCCAACATTGATGGCAGGTCATGTGACTTTTTATTTGCCTTTTTTCTCAGAGTCAGCCTCTGAAACTTTGATATTATGGCCTCAAAAGGAAACAATTAGTAAATACATGATTGTCAGGCCCAGACTTGGCATCAATGAGACACAATAAAGCCATCAAGTTTGCTGATGCCATCAGCATCAAAGTCACATGTGACAAGCTGGACTTTGCAAAAATTTTCTCAAGTCCTCTTCTGCTATATTTACACAGACACTAGGGCATGCCAAAAATGAGAAATTGACTGGTCACATGACTGTGAGAAATTTCCTTTTTGGGAATAAATGATCTGAATTAAAACCCTGGGCCAAGGTGACTCTAAATCCACTTGAGTGATGGTATTTGGCTCTATCAACAACAAGATATAAGCCAAACAATCTCAAAAATTGCAAAACTGCCAGGATCTTGTCAGTATTTTGTGTTTTTCTCATCAGCCAGAGCAGCTGATGGCATCAAATAACTTGATTCAGGGTTGTGAAAAGGTGCTCTACAAATCCTGATACTTTTTTTCCAAAAAGGAATCATTACTAATCATCTCATTACTCTTATAATCACAGTCCTGACATATATAGTATCTCCAGCACGGTCACACCACAGGCTGACTGTAAACTGACAGTCCTGACTGATGAGGCTACTTTGTTCAAATACATTCTTTGATACATTTATGTAGCTTACATGGCTGATGGAGATCATCCGCTGCAAACCACTCACTAAGCATACTTGTTTGAGTGGGCCATTGCTATGCATGGCATGTATGAGGCCTTCTTCTTGCTTGACACTTTAGCAGGATACAGTTGATAGTTATACAAATTAATTTTCTTATAGCAACTACATAGTTACAGAAATATTATATAAAGTTATGCCCACCCACCACCTATTACAATAGATTAATTAAGCATAAACTGCTAATACAAAATTCTTATCATTACCTTCTGACACACCAGTAGAGCAGGAATATGCAAGATCTAATAGAGAAACATCATATATATTTTAGTCAGAAGACAGCAGGAAGATAGTGAAAAAACAACTTACTGAGCAGATCAGCTTGATCTTGATAAAGATCAACAGAGTTGCAGGTTTTCTGAGACACCCAGGACCCCAGTGGAGTAGTGGATACTGGGAGGAGGTAGAGGAAAGTGGCCTGAAGCCATAGCAAAAAGAACCAGGTTGATAGCTGCATTGGTTGTAGAGGAAAGAGGAAAACAAGATTGAGGCAAACTGGCAAGCCCAAGTTTGGGGCTTTAGATGCTGAATAAGCAGACCAATCTAATCTAATCTGATCCCAGAAATTCATTTTTGAAGTCTGGAGTTTGGGCATGTGATCTGTGGGAACAAAGTGCTATATAAGGTAAAAATTATAAAAGATGGAGAATGTCTTGGCAAGTCTATATGTGGTCTCATCATGTGACTAGCTTCTTTCCTCATTGAGAAAAATGCAAAATAAAAAAAAAAAACAGGACACTTTTTTGTGAAATTTTGACAGTAAATCATTAATATCTCTATGATGAAGGATGCTAGTCACATGATGTAAGAAGATTTGGGAAGCCCCAAAGATTCTCTAACTTTTTGATCAAAGTTGCCTTTTTTGGAAAGTTTTTGCCATGATGTTGATGGGTTAATGAATGAATGAAAATTCTGCCTAAGTCCTGGGCTGATAAAGAATAAGTCCTTTAAAAAGGCCTCATAACTTGGCTGAATATGCAGGGTGGTCGCCTTTGCAGTTGACGCACTAGGGGGTGTGTGGGCATGGCTCATCCTTTGGAGTCAGGGGGACCAGAGGAGTTGCCTTGGGGTTGCCTTTACAGCAGCCTGCCATACAACGATGCTCGTTCCGATCGTGCGGGCCATAGCAATGAGGGCATGAGAGCTGCTTGACCTTGCAGCTGTTGGTGGGATGGCCTCACTTCCAGCAACGCTGGCAGCAGGGAACGCCAGGGTTGCGATCGGCAGCATGGATGTGGCAGGTTCAGGTGGCGAGCATGATGGGGCACCTGATCACCTGTTTGGTGCAGGTTCCCTGCTGGGAGTCCCACAAGTTACAATACATGGTACACGAGGTACTGTGCTTGGAGTTGCAGTCAGTCTGGGGGCGACCGGTCAACCTCGCAAACACCTCAGCATGAGCTGAGGTACAGAGCACCTTTTCGAGGGCATCCTGGGTGATTTTCTCCCCCAACTTGGGGTCGAAATATGGGACGTTGAGGTCGCCAGCCACTGAAGGCAACAAGAATCGATAGCTTATATATGGGTAGTAAATACAACGTTGGCAGAATACACGAAAGGAGCAAGTAAAACAGCGGATCGAATATCCCAGGGATGAAACATGCAATAAATGGTCATTGACAAGGTATTTCGTGCCTCACCCCAGAGCACTTTACAGAGTCGACAAAAGGAAGAGAGTATATACATACTTGGGGTGGGACTGCAGTGCTAGAGGATCGATGTTCTACTCCAACCTGTGTTTGTAGGCCTTGAACTGCTCACAGAGGAGGAACATTTGCATGGGTGTCATAAGACTACCATCAGCTGCTGGTGGGAGTTGCTTTAGGAATCATTCCTGTTGGTTGCAAGAAAGAAGGGATAGTCTCCTGAGATGTCCTTCGGTCGTGCAACTGAAATCTATGAAGGTTGAATAGAATTCGGTCATGGAGGGTGTGCAGGAATGCAAGAAATGGTAGATGCAGCCCATCTGATAGCCTGCTGTATCCTGCCTTCTGAGCGATGCTTTCCAGGTCCGCATTTCATCAGTTAGAGACCCTGTTACACGGCTAACCGTTCCTCCAGTAGTGTCTTTACTTGAAGGCTGGGCTGCACAAGAGGCTGGGTGGGTATCCGCCTGTCTTGTCTGCAGCGTTCTCCTGTTGGGAATGTCTTTGTTGGGAATGGCTTTGTTGGGAATGGCTTCATTGGGAATGTTTTTATCAGGAATGTCTTTGTAGGTGGCCTCCTTCCTCTGGTTCATCTCATACACATTCCAACGTTGTTTCAGCTTGAGGTAGGACATGGTGATCTTGAGGCGACTGAGGCCATCAAGATCAGTGTGCGAGAACAATTCCGGGAATCGGACGATCATCTACATAGGTGTAAGCGCAGCTCTACTCATGAAGAAAGTGTCTGATATTACCTCATTCTCAATCCTTTTTGTAGCCTCCTGCTGGGTGCTCCAGCTCTTTTCTCTTTTCCAGTGCTTACAGCCTATGGCTGTAATCCTGTTCTGTTCAGAAAATGCACTCAGCCAGGATCTAAATATCGGAGTATCGTGTGTCTTACCTTAAGAACATTGAAGTCACCTGTAAAGTTGGTCTTTAATGAACCCTCCAGTCTTGCCAACACCGTCAGCCTCTGAGTCATTCTTGTGCGATTATGAGGTGATTGACGTGTCCGAGTCATCTGCAGGCCTTTCTTACAGTGGTTCTTCTTGGAGGAAGTGTGACTCGAATCTGGATGCGACCAGGTAAGATTAGTAGTTTCAATGCGAGGAAAGGCTCACGAGGCTAGCCCAGTCCAAAGAACTCAATGATAATAATGTGGGCCTGCGTAAAGCCTATAGGATTATCTTTGTTTTATTCACTGCCTTTGCACTCGTTCTTGAACATGACAAGACCGAGTTGTTCCATTTCACGTGTCGTCACGACACATACAATCCCTCGCTCGATTTGGGGTATGCACTCCACACCAGCAGCACTCCACTGAAGCCCAAGACCTACTGGAGGTACTTGGGCTTCTACTTTGACCGTGCGCTCACGTTCCATGAGCACGTTTGCTTTTATGCCACTAAGGCGTTCACTACCATGCAGGCTATGGGCATGCTTGGGAATTCTACAAGGGGCCTCACTCCAAAACAGAGGTGCCTTCTTTACAGGTCGTGTGTCATTCCCATTGCGACGTATGGCCTTCGTTTGTAGTACTTTCAGGGCGGTCGCTATAAGATGGCCCTGACCCACCTCAACAGGATGCAGCGTAAGGCTGCTCTTTGGATTACGGGTGCGTTTCACACCTCCCCTACAGGTGCGCTTGAGGCCCTTGCTGGCCTCATCCCTGTCCATCTCATGCTGAAGAAGTTGGCCACGCGTGTGGTGTACTGCGTCACCACCCTCTCCGATACCCACCTGTTGCGCTCCATGCTGAGCTCAGCATATAACAAAGGAGCTGAGCCCCACCCTCGCTCCTCCACCTCAATGACCCCGTCTATGCGGGGCCGTGTCACCTCAACAGTCATGGAAATAATTGACTGCCTCCCGCTCTGACCGAGTCTTTCGAGCCTTTTGCTCCTGAGGCTCAGCCAGGTGACCGCCTGCTGGACCGCTATGCAGACTGTGTCCTCTTTGACGTTCATACCCCAGGGGTTGATCGCAAACCTTATTTGGATGAGCTCATCACAAAGGCAAGGGCTGATCCCTTTACAGTGCTGGCAGCGTCAGATGGGTCTGTACCCCTCTCGTTGGCATACCAGGTGGCTTTGGCTGCCATCATCTACAAGGGACATCATGAGCTCGACAGAACTCGCTATGTCTCTGGCAAAGTGACTGTGCCTGATGCAGAACTTAATGCCATCGCTATGGCTGTCCACCTGTCTGTTGGGCAGGCTGATTGTTGTCACATTATGGTCTTTACTGACTCGCTGGGCTCTGCTCAGCAAGCTGTCGACCCCTCCGTGCACTCTGGCCAGGGTCATTCCCTGGCGGTGTGTCGTTATGAGGCCTTTTTAAAGGACTTATTCTTTATCGCCCAGACTTAGGCAGAATTTTCATTCATTCATTAACCCATCAACATCATGGCAAAAAACTTTCCAAAAAGCAACTTTGATCAAAAAGTTAGATGAATCTTTGGGTTCCCAAATCTTCTTAATCATGTGACTAGCATCCTTTCATCATAGAGATATTAATGATTTACTGTCAAAATTTCACAAAAAAGTGTCCTGTTTTTTTTTATTTATTTGCATTTTCTCAATGAGGAAAGAAGCTAGCACATGATGAAGACCACTATAGACTTGCCAAGACATTCTCCATCTTTTATAATTTTTACCTTATATAGCACTTTGTTCCAGAACAGCCAAACTCAGACTTCAAAAATGAATTTCGGATCAGCATTAGATTAGATTGGTTGCTTTCAGCATCTAAGCCAACTTGGCTTGCCAGTTGCCCAATCTTGTTGTCCTCTTTCCTCTACCAACCAATCATCTATCAACCTGCGTTTTTTGCTATGGTTCAGGCACTTTCTCTACCTCCTTCCAGTACCACTTACTCCACTGGGTCCTGGGTGTCTCAGAAACATGACTCTGTTGATCTTATCAGATCAAGCTGATCTGCTCAGTAAGTTGTTTTTTCACTATCTTCCTGCTGCTTCTGACTAAATATATAGTTGTTTCTCTAATAGATCTTGCATATTCCTGTCTACTGGTGTGTCAGAAGGTAATGATAAGAATTTTGTATTAGCAGTTTATGCTTATTTTAATCTATTGTTAATAGGGTGGTGGGTGGGCATAACTTTATATAATATTTCTGTAACTATGTTCCAGCAATGGTTCAGCAATGCCAAGTCAGATGCGCAGGCTCGCAATGAGATGGTGAAGCAGAAGAGAATACTTCCCTCAGTTATCATTCTCATCGTCACCTGTGTAAGCCATCAAACATGTTTAATACCTTTGTCTCATTTGCTTTTTTAGATTGAGAGCTGCCTCATGGCTTGGAGTTTGGGCAAGGAAACTAAGCATAACTTCAGTGAAGACAACTGTAGTGAGAGGTAAGCTCTAGTCTACCAGAGGGCCTTGGTTCTAACTACTGGCCAGGTATCATTTTTTTATGAAAGTTTATGAGTCGCTCCAGAAGAATGCGCCCGATCACATCAATAATTTGGAGGAGGAGATGTTTATATACATAATGTGAGTTTTTCTTTTGAGCTACATTCTTATTTCTTATGCCTGATATCAGGAAGTACAAGCACATGGGAGTCTCAGTGGAGGAGGAGGTTGAGGATGCAGTAGAGGATGAGTTCCATGGTGTCGATTTTGCTGCTCTCAATGCTGCTGCTGCTAGTAGGCGCGCTTCACACTCATCCACCTCCTAGTCTTCCATCCTGCTAGCCAGCTGCAGGCCATATAATGTCCTACACTCGTATTTACAATATCCAGCATCATCATTAGATTCAATTTTCTGTCTTTTTTATCTGCATATTTTACACAATACATGATTTTTAATGGAACATTGGGCAGACAATAAGTGCATAAAGTGTTGTAATGGAATGTTTTGAGGGCCAGGGTACTTTAGTAAAGCGTAGTTTTTATCTCAGGGTAGGCAAGCAACTCTAACCCAAAAATACACCAATGAGGCACTTTGTGCTTCAAATACTCTGTCTAGTATATGGACTTGTGTCAAAGTGACATTTAGTGTATGGATCTGTCCAATTTGCCTTTGGTGCCCAAAGTCACACAAAGTAACATTTTGGTTGCACTTCCGGTGTAGGGCTTTTTCCTGATGTTGACATCGAGATCTACATGAAGCAGCCTGAAGGGTTTGTGCAATTTGGTGAAGTGTATGTCTGCAAACTGAACAAGTCCCTGTATGGGTTAAAGCAGTCAGCACAGTTGTGGAGTGAGAAGCTCACCAAAGTCTTGTTTGATATGGGATTCAAGAAGACATACAGTGATGCTTCCCTCTTCATCTTTGATCGAGATGGCATCAAGATCATTATGCTTGTGTTTGTGGATGATATCACTCTTGCTTCAAAATCTGAGGAGGCACTGGACAAGTTTGTTGTTGAGTTGGCTACTCACTTCAAACTGAGGGACTTGGGACCAACTAAATTCTTTGCTGGGTGTAGAAATTGGACGCAACAGGGCAGAAAGAGAATTGACAATATCTCAACATCAGTATGTGGTCAACAAGTTGGAGGAATATGGAATAACTGATTGCACCCCTGTTGGTACACCCATGGTCCCTGGTCTGAAGTTGTCAAAGGAAGACTGTCCACGTGCAGAGGCAAGGCAGGATGGGACTCCATGACTTTAGCGCCGTTGGTCATGTTCGCTACAAATGCCCGTCCTGATATTGCTTATACAGTGGGTGTACTGGCATGGTTCAATTCCAATCCAGGAAAGCCTCATTGGCAAGCTGTTAAGCATTTGTTCTGATATCTGAAAGGCACCTCAGATATGAAACTGGTTTATGGACCTGACCCATTGTTGGGAAAGGAGATGTTTTGGACCTACAGTGATGCAGACTTTGGAGGGGACAAGGATAGAGGAAAGTCAACAACTGGGTATATGGTGAAGCTGGGAAGGGGAGCAGTGTGTTGGAGCAGCAAGCTGCAGTCGATTGTGACCACATCGACCACAGAGGCAGAATATGTTGCAGGGCTGGCAGCAGGCAAGGAAATTTCATGGGTGCAGAATATGTTGACAGAATTGGGCTACCATCCTGCTAAGCCTTCAAAACTCTACATTGATAATCAGTCAGCACTGTCTGTGACCAAGAATCGAGTCATGGGAAATGAAGCCTTCTGCATCTCCCTTCTTTGGTTGACGATCAGGTAGAGAAGCAGTATGGGACCATTCATTGCCGCACAGCAGAGATGCAGCAGACGTTGAACAAGTGTTGCCCAAGCTCAGGGTGAGAAACTGCGAGTATGATGGGTTGGTGCATGAGCTGTTTGCGGTTTGCTCAGAGTTGTTTGGATTTGGGTGATCAAACGTTGGAGGTTGTGATTTGAAGAAGTTTTTCTCAGGGGGTGTTAGAGAGTGAAATACTTCAGGAATAATGGCTTCTGGATTGTAGATGCAACTTGTTTAGTTAATAACTCGTCGTACACATTGAATCTCATCACGTTTGTTACATAGTTAGATTCGTCTCGTCGTTCTGAATCTGTAGATACTCGTTTCATCAAAATAGCTTAAGTACTTCATTAGTTACACTTGTTTCTTGCTCTAGGCATCGTGTTCTGGCTAGCAGCTCACACTTGGAGGCGCCAGTGCACAGCATGACCAAACAGGTCACATTTTCTACTATGTCCTGGAAGCAGGTACACTACGAACGAACTGTTGGCTCTCAACTTGCAATACACTTGATTATTCACCTTATCATTAGTCACTGAGCTTATTGTGATTGTTGTGTGATTAGTTATCACTGTCCACTTCGTTGCATAAGTTTAACTTGTTTGAGTGGGCCATTGCTACGCATGGCATGTA
>MPNV01002504.1:0-66388 GCA_013376435.1 Cyclocybe cylindracea
CGATGCCTTTGGAGACAAAGCGGCCGACAGATAGCAAATTAACGCAGGCGTCCGGGGCATGGAGACAGTCACGGAGCTTCAGCACAGTCAACTCTGCATTGAACGTGAGACGCGCTAGGCAGTCGCCTGCCGCCTGCGTACGGAGCGTCCCATGGTTCGCCGTTTTCACATCGCGTGCTTTGTCAGGGCGGTAGCTCCAAAAAAGTTCTCGGGCATGGATGAGGTGAGATGAGGCGCTGCTGTCGAGGAGCGTCATCCAATTATGCTCAACGAAAAGAGCGAGGTCTGCAAGGGAAGGGGCATCCGAGTCAATAGACACGCACGAGAGATCTCCGATGAAGCACGTGGGCTCCACAGGAGCAGACGAGATGGAGGCAGATGGGGCAGAAGCAAAAGCTACAACTTTGGATTTGATGGGTGTAGGCGCCTTTGCGACGGGAGGGGCAGCAGCAGAGGCAGCCCGTCCCTTTGGGCCAAGGCCCTCCATGCCACCACCTTTCGCAAAGCAGTGTTCCTTGTCATGCGATTTCATATTGCAGTTGCTGCAAACGACGCTGTTGGGGTTGTTCGGGTGCTTTCTGATGCCGTTGTTGGTTGCATTCCCTGCGAAGTTGGCAAATTTGGACCCTGGCCCAGCTTTCCCGACCTTTTCGAAGTCAAGGCGCTGACATTCAATGGTGAGGCGAGACAAGATCCGATCGAGGAGGGCATCCGGGGCAGCAGGCGCAATTGAGAAGGTGGCCTGTGTGTCGACATGATCCTGTATCAGCTGACTCATAAGCTGTCTGAAATTTCCCCAGGTTCCACCCAGAGGAAGCCCACATATAACGGTGTGTACAAGCTCAAGTTCGGAGATGGCGACGCCCATTTGAGCGAGCCTGACACGGCTGACCTTGAATTTGCCCAGATACCGTTCCAGATCCCGATGATCTTTAAGCTTCATCGTGCTGAGTTTGTCGTGTAGTTAGACTGTCTACGGTCCGGTCCGTGGCCCTCCAGCCCCGGGTCGGCCCTGGCCCGGACCTGAGGGCCAGGGTCAAGGGCCAGCAGCCTGGCGGACCTGGCCCTTTAAGGAGGGCCAGGGCCAAGGGTTGGTTGGCCCTCGGACCTCGGGTTGAACCCGGGCCGACCCGGTTCGGCCCCATTTCGGAAGGCCGCGTCATCACCTCCACATCGTCGTCTCCCACATCCAATCCCTCCCCTCTCCCACATCCACTCCCCACCGTCGTTGACCCGCCGTCGTCGACCACTCGCACCCCCGCCCTCGCCGCTGCTCCTGCTGTCGCCTCGCCCCCGTTACCGTGTCGCCATCGCCTCGCTGCTCGCACCCCCCGCTCACCGTTGTTCGCCCTCGTCTCGCCCCCGCCAGCGTGTCGCCGTCGCCTCGCCCCCGCCCCCACCCTCGCTTGCCGTCGCCTCACCCCCGCCCTCGTCTCACCTCGCACCACCACTTGCACCCCCGTCCTCGTCCTCGTCTCGCCATCGTCTCTCCATCGTCTCGCCCCCGTTCCCACCCTCGCTCGCCATCGTCTCGCCCCTGCCCCCGCCATTGTCTCGCCCTCCCTTCACCTCGCTGCTCACACCGTCGCCATCCCCTTGCCTTCGCCTCCACCTTCGCTCGCCGTTGCTTGCTGTCGCCTCGCCTCTGTCATCGTCTCGCCACTGCCATTGTCTCGCTGTCGCCTCGCCTCCGCCCCCACCCTCGCTCGCCATCACCTCGCCTCCATCATCGTCTCGTCACTGCCGTTGTCTCGCTGTCGCCTCGCTACTGCCACCCTTCCATGGGCACGACAAGGTGAATATGTATTCTGTAGAATACCTTCTGTATAGTTTACTTAAAATGAAATAAAATCTTTTTATTCAATTGCGAAAACAACTTGAAAAATAGGTTTTTTTTAGGGCCGACCCAGGTTCAGCCCTGGCCCGACCCCTTTATGGCCTGGCCCGGCCCTGGCCCTTTTAGGAGGGCCAGGGCCAGAGAAAGTTGGTGCCGGCCCCGAGGGCCAGGGTCAGGGCCGGCAAAAAGGTTGAGGGCCAGCCCTGACCTGGACCTCAGACAGTCTACACGTAGTTCAAATTGAGCGAGGACATCTGTATGTGCATATAGGGTGGCAATGCTTGTCCACATAGTGCAGGCTGTGACGGAGACGCCCTGTGGGAGAAGGTTGAGGATGAGCGGTGTGATTCACCTCTTGACGATTGTTCGAGCCTTGGAGTCCTTTTGCCACCACTCCTGATAGGCCGTGATCTGTGCAGGGGTCGAGGACGCGTCGCATGTGGTCGGTTCGAGGGATTGCGGAAAGGGCGCATACATTCTGGTATCGCCTTCGACGTGTCCCCAGAATCCTTCGCCCTGAAGAACCTGACTGATCCCGCGCTTCCAGGTTTCATAGTTGGACGCGCCGGTGAGAAGCTCGATGTGGTCTAACTTGATGGTAGACATGGTGGAGGATGTCTGAAGATAGATGTATGCGCGTGAATGGAATCGCCAAGAGCGATATGAAGCGCCGCCAATAGCGAACGCGAGCGAGACGCCAAGGGCGATTCGATGAGGGAGAGATCGCCAAGGGCGATTTGAGTGAGAAGCCTAAGGTACGCTCGCCGAGATTCGTTGACAGTGGGGCTTGTCTCAACAAGCGGGGCTCATAACCTGTTGGAATCTAAACGATGCGTAATGCACTCAGTGTGTGGAAGGACAACTGAGGTATGGAAAAGGGCGAAAGAAGTTTAAATACGGGAATGTGACTACATGGACAAACAGGGAGAAAGAGGAAGGGGTGGCGCGCATCGAGTTGACCGTATGACCTCAACAAAGATGGATTCGTATCGTGTGGGCGGCCCGTTCCTTCCAGGTACCTTTTGTAACCCAAGATAGCCGCAGTGCGATATGGCCACAGACGATACCGACCTCGCTCCGTGACTTTTGGGTTGCAATATGGCAGCACGAAGTTGATTTCATCACATCCAAACACGGCGCTGACCGATCCGTTATCATTACTGACGATGAAGATGAGACTCCAGCCACACTCGGCGAGCTCCTCGAAGTGGCGGCGTCCGTCCGAGTGCTCATCGACAAGTGTGTTCTTCCCTCCCCGAACGACTATCCCTCTGTGTACGAACCATGCTTCGTTCCCACCGACTATGCTTTTCGAAATATGATTATGGACCCCAAGACATGCAAGATCACTGCTCTCATCGACTGGGACGACGTGTACATCATGCCGTTTCTCCTTTGCAGCCGCTATCCAGAAGAAATCTGCTTTTCCGACGGGGTGGACGAGGATCGATGGGACAAGTCCGGTAGATTTCCGTTCCTACCTTTGGACGAGGAAGGAGAAGTTCCTGAGGAAGATGAGTCTATCGGAATCGCCGCGCCAAATGGCCCTCCCACTGCAGAGCGCGGTTGCAATCGGTCTGAGGAAAACCAAGGATCAGAGGACCGAGGTACAGTGGAAACAGCAGTCTGCCCTGCATCACATGCTGAGGACGACAAAGATGGTGGTTCAAATGCAGAGACGGGTAAAGACGAAGAAAATATACCTGCTATGCTCGACGCAGACGAGGTCGATTTCCATCGTCGCGTTCGGGAAACCCGCCTTCGGCGAGAATACGAGAAACTGCTCGCCAGTGCGGATGCTCGTTTCGCGTCTGATGGATTCTGGCAGATGCGTGAGGACCCTCTGAAGATTCAGCATCTAGTGATGTCTGGCTGGGCTTAAATATAATCCTGTTCCATTCATAATCAGTTGTCTTGTATCCCAAGAGCCTAGAGGTTATTCACGGCAGAAGACGACATCAGGTGAATCACATGCCACCGAGATTTGTCGCTGTATTGTTATCACGAACCACACATTCTATACACATGTCCACCGAGATTTGTGTCGCTGTATTGTTATCACGAACCACTACATTCTTCCTTATACTTCCTATTCAAAGGTCCTCGTACCGCTGCCTCTCCTTTATACTACTGTATTCTTCGTTACATGCTGCTATGCCTTCTGTCCACGGCCACAAAACAACCCCGTCGATAAGCCAGAACCACAAAGCGCAGCTCGCTAATGCCTATAATGAACTCGGGAAGGAGCTTTCGTCGTCCAAGATTCGCGTCGTGGGCAATTACACGCTTGGAAGGGTCATAGGCGAAGGTACTTTCATCTCTCTCGTTGCATTTGCAGCCAGCTTGACTTGTGTTGTCGTCGCACGAAAGGTGCCTATGGCAAGGTCAGACTCGGCGAGCACAGGCTCACTTCAACCCGGGTCGCCATCAAGCAGATCCCTAAAGCCATGTCTTCGTCTCTGACGCGCGAGATACACCACCATCGTCAGCTCCACCACCCTCACATCACCCAAATGTTCGAAGTCATCGCCACCGAATCGCACATCTGGATCGTTACCGAGCTCTGCTGCGGTGGAGAACTCTTCGACTACCTTGTCGAGAAGGGTCGGCTCTCCGAGGACGAAACGAGAATAATTTTTGGTCAGCTCTGTCTCGCCGTTGCCTACCTCCACGACAACAACATCGTCCATCGTGACCTCAAACTGGAGAACGTATTGCTTGATGAACACTGTCGTGTCAAACTTGGGGACTTCGGTTTTACGAGGGAGTTTGAACGTGGAACATTCATGGAGACGTTTTGCGGGACGACAGGTTATGCCTCTCCGGAGATGTTGCAGGGGAAGAAGTACCAAGGACCGGGTGAGTATATTATTTTGTTACCCCGTCTGTCCTCTCTGACAACCGTTCAGAGGTGGACGTATGGTCCCTGGGCGTAATTCTCTATTGCCTCTTAACTGGCACACTCCCATTTGACGACGATGACGAAGACTTGATGCGAGTTAAAATTATTCAAGGAGATTTCGAAGACCCCACCTGGCTGTCACTAGGTGCGTTCATTTTTTGCGTCATCTCACCTTTCTAACACCCTTGTAGAAGTACGAAATCTCATCAGGAGTATCCTCGTCAAAGACGTCTCGAAGCGTTTAACAATTCCCCAAATCCTTGCCCACCCCTGGTTCACCTCAAGAAGCCTCACCTATGAACCAGAGTCTCCTATACGCGCCATGCCCCAATTGTCCGAAGAAAGGCCCACAACGCCAGAGAATAACGGCAGACGCGATTCGGAGAGCACGGCGCCCGATTCCTCTGAGGCGTCACAAGAATCAGTATCACCATTCATGAAGCAGCCGGATCTCAATTCGTCGACGCCTACGACGCCAGACGACTCTGATGACCCGTTCGAGGAGAGTACACATCCCTCCATCCATCGCCATCCGAGCAGTTTGACCATCCGGAAGAGTTCAGCCTCTGATCTCGAATCGCTGTCCTCAAAGTTGGCCAAGGCACACCCAGAGACAGTGATGGAAGAGCCGGCGACGAAACCTTCCCCATCTCCTCTACCCTGGAAAGCCCCTCCTTCCTATCCTATCCGAACTCCTGCCCGCACGAAACGGCGGTCCGTTTCATCATTCCTTTCTGATAACGGGTCACCCACTGTAGACAAGACGCCTACCCCGCTGCCTATTCCCTCATCTCGCGATCTCGATTTCGCAACGATGCTTACCGTCAACACCCCCGTTATATTTTCTACCCCCAACGAGCGACACCTCCTTAACACCCTCTCCTCTCTTGGTTTCGACGCCGCACAGATCGTACACTCAGTCCTATCCAACGCCTGCGACGCTGCTGGTGCGATCTGGTGGATGCTGCGGAAGAAAGAAGAGAAACGCCTCCTCGAGGAGACCGATGCGTCTGCCCTCGTTGCCTCGCCGGGGGACATAGACACAGTGTCGATTCTCGAAAAAGAGCCAATGCTGGGCGACGACCTTCCGCTGCCGAAGCCCAAGAAGAAGAAGAACAAGGCGTCAGTTGGGGTCCAGGTAGACCCGACGGGCAACTCGCTGCAGCTCGCGAATGCTCCTCCTCAGTTTGCCTTCGTTCCTCCAACACCAACGTTCGCGCGGCCTGCGACTCCGCCCAGCAACGTTACGCCCACAAGAAGCCCTCTGCTTTCTCCGTCCTCGTCGACGATCGCGGAGACGGCAGTCTCGGTCCGTTCTCATCCATCTACGCCCAGCGGAAGTCTGAGAGACAGGGACAAGGACAAGGAGGGGAGTAAAGGTCGGAAGGCGCGGTCTGGGAGCGTGAGCATCATGCAGCGTGCCACGACCGCCCTCGAGGCTGCCGGGTTGGTGCGCAAGAAGTCGTCTGAGGCCGTCAGGGAGGAGAAAGAGCGCGATAAGGAACGGGAGAAGTCCAGAGACACCGAGCGGGAGAAAGAGAGGCGCATGGCGAGTGGGGACGAGCCACGGTCTTCCCATGGTAGCAATTCTTCGAGGTTGACAAAGTCGCCTCCTCTCAAGCCGAACAAGGAGAAGGAGTACACCACGCCCTCCACACCACCACCCAACGAGCAATCGCATGTCACGGCCGTGCAGGCGCAAATGGGCTCTCCGTGGGTTCTGGCTGAGGGCAGAGAGGCGCTAGCCCAATCGACCGCGCAAGCTGGTGCATCAAGCTCTATCTCGTCGACCAGCGCGAAAGGAGAGATGCCGCATTCTCACAGCACACCCAACTTCTCGACTGAGACCCCTGCCGCGAACAAATCTCCAGCAACAGGTCCACCGCAGAGGAACCGAGCGAACTTGTTGACGGCGTTCAGATCATGGTTCAATGAAGAGAGGAAGGGCAAGCGGAAGGAGGCGGAGGCTCCGTCCAGTGCTGGCACCTCCGGTTCTAACTACCGTCAGATGTCGTCCGGCCGGAGGGGCAGTGGATCGGGCAACAAGTTCGGGTCGTCGAGAGGGCGGGCCCAGCGCCATTCGATCTCGTCGCGAAGGTCAAGCTCGGTCAATTCGCGGCGCTCCTCTGGAGCTTCACAGATGGTCCCGCTGGACTCACCCCAAGTACACGGTAGGCGTTCATTCGGCAACCACACCCCCAACTCGGAGTTAGACAACCATTCCTCGCGCCCGTCGTCGATCAGGAGCTTCTCGATGCAGCCACGGCACCGCAAGTCGCCCAGCCAGAGCTCTGCGGGATCTATCCACCTCCGGACGTCTTCGCCAATGCAGAAGTACCATCGGAGGGCAGGCTCGGGGTCGTCGACAACGACGAGGGTAGTTAGGCAGATCACACCTGTGCCACGGCCTCCGCACGCTCGATCAAACTCTGCTACATCGTCGATCCATTCACCGCCCAGTAGCAGACCAGCGTCGTACTATGAGCCATCGGAGGGCGAAGGAGCACCGAGGACGTCGTCGCCGTTCAAGCAGCGTTCCAGGCGCTCGACCGATGACAGTGCGAGCTCAGGCTCACGACGTCCGGGCAGTGCCGGCACGACTTTTGTGGCGCAGAAGCGGCAAGCTCCGTTCATGAGCCCCGCATATGGTGGCAGCAACAGCAGCGGAAGCGGGACACTTGGACGCTCGAGCTGGAAGAAGTCGTGGGGGATGGAACCGCCTGGCTGGTCGTCACGCACGGCGCACCTTCCCATCGAGGTCCTTGCTATCTCCCCCGCGAACGAGCCCATGTCGATCCGGGACGTCTTCTCTGGGAAGCAGGCGTACGCGAGCCCCGGAGACGAGAGTGACTGGGTTGACGAGGACGACGACATTCCTGCCTTCGCCGGTGGACTCGGCCAGATGGGCACATCTGCGTCAGCAGGCTCAGGACTTGGGTCGCTCTCGTCTACCCCTGGATACGGTAGTCTGTCGTCTGAGCCGAAGCCTGTGACGCTGTCGCCTGCTCCGCGGGGCCACCGTGAGCGGGCTGGGTCGAAGAGGGCTGGGCGGAACACCAATAGTGGGGCGTCGGGGGGTACTCGTTCGAAGCCAGGGCACTCGCCAGCCGAGCGTTTATCGCCTCTACCATCCGACACAGGGTATGACTCTGAGACGAGGAGTGGACGCCGTCAGCTGCCTGCTGCACGTTCGGGGCCTGCATTCAAGCACGCAAACGCTATTCAAGAGGAGGATGAAGAGGAAGAGGAAGAATAGACGGTTTCCTCGGCAATTTTTCGTTACACTTCTACACCTTTATTCGTTGGTTCCCTTTTCTTTCTACTTCCTATCCTTACATTTGATTTGCCAACTTTTTTGTTTTAGGCTATCCTGACTTATTTCGTTCTGGTCTCCGGACTTTGGATATCTACTCCTACCACTTCGATGGTGTATTACCTATGAAACTTGATCAATTCGTTATTTACTCCTACTCTGTCCTGTACATTACACCGTCGCGCTCTCGTTATACCCGTTCGTTAGCACATCTCTGCGCTGTAATTCATCTTGACTGTGGAATGCTATGCACGGACTGCGGTCACGGCCAAGTCACGCCGTGGGAAGACGGTGGAAGCAGTGTCAGCAAGCCGCTTGCCAACGACTCTGCCAACGACCACCACATTCCCCGCATTACCTCGTTTGATACGGTCGGTCTTTCCACCTTACGCCCCCAGGACCACGCTGTGCTCACAAATTTGCATTTGCAGACCCGCACGCTCCCATAATGTCAGTGTTGCCGCCAGTGATGAGTCCTGCTCGGCTGAACGCCCTTCTCCAAACAGGTCTGAACCTTACGACCCCTACCTCCCACGAAACGGCACCCCCGCGGGCCCTAGTGCAGGTCCGAGCCAGGGAAATGCGAAGACGGCGGCCATCCAGGCGCAAATCGACGACACTGTTGGAATCATGAGGGAAAACATCACAAAGGTCGCTGAGCGAGGAGAGCGACTCGAAGCACTGCAGGACAAAACAGGTGCGTGGTTCTGGCTTGGGCATTCTGCTGTGCATGTGCTTGCAGCATGGCGTCGGTGTTCGGAGAGCTGCTACTGACTATGATGTGATATTGGATAGATAACCTCGCAGTGTCAGCGCAAGGGTTCCGTAGAGGCGCAAACCGCGTCCGTAAGGTGTGTTGCTATCCTCTCTGCATACCGTCAACCCACAATCTCATTTCACATCCTCTAGAACATGTGGTAAGCACCTTACCGCCTCGCTGTCTCGGCAGACACTCACGGACATGATCGCCCGTCCCTAGGTGGAAGGACATGAAGGTACGTTTGCCCGCCTTGTTCTTCTGAGACCACCTCGGACTGACCTAGCACCCCAGATGCGCATCATCATCGGCGCAGCCATCGTCATTATCCTGGTCATTATCATCGTGTCGATTGTCAAGGCGACACAGAACAAGTAATCCTGTACAATGTTCGACCACCCCGCCACCCCCGACGGTCATATACCTACCCTATCCCGCTGGCCGCCTTCGTTGTGTTGTTGTATCTATGCCCTTCTATTAATCCTTTCTGCTTCTGATTCTCAGCCCCACCCCTTTGGTTTCCGCTGACGGTGACGTTTTGTCGAACCTTCGCACTTTCATATTCGAGAACCTTTCTTCCGTTTTAACCACCTGTGGAGGCAAGTTGTTGGGTGAGGTGTGACCGGCGAGCTCCATATACCAGCCAGGATTGGGGTTGAACAAAGCGGAAGAGACAAGAAGACTCTTTTTGGACCGTTAGTTATTCCCAGTACTTTCTCGCTATGATGATCCTTTGCCTGTACTTCCCCAAGCCGCCTGATGTGACTCTGTAAGACCGCTCTAAATTTTCTGTCTCCGACTTCTGTTAACGGTTCTCGTAAAGTGAGCAAGGACGACAAATAAGCGCTTTATCCTTTTCGAGCAGGATGAAACTCTGCCACTGGTTTTTCCTGGCTGATGAGGAGCTTCTCGTGCTAGAAGTCGACGACAACGGCATTTGGCTTACTCAAGTTTTTCCGGAGTTCGACTGTGGGATGGTTATTGCATTAGGAATCGAATGTTTCCACCCTCAGCGCTCAGCAGCGCTCTGCCCTCAGCAATCCTTCGAGATATTCTGATAGAGCCGGCGAGCATTTACCTCAGTCCAGTTGCTCCCCGCTCAGAGTCACCATTGCGTCCAGGTACGCCTCCTGCATGTTGTCCCGACAGTTTCGTCAACCTTCTGAACATTCTTGTTACATCCCTCTAATAGTAACAGGGAGCTTTCCGGAGTCTTCACGCGTCCACGACAAAGTTCCTCTGACAGCCCGACTCTTTTGTCCGTCAGAGGCCGGATCTTATTGGCGACTGTTGCTCTCCTGTATGTATTGCCCTAGCTATCTATTTTCCAAGTAGATTATTTTCCTTTGCCCTATTGTGCAGCCAACCTCGCCTCTTGAACCATTCGTACCATCCGCGCGTCATCATGCGGTGAATCTTCAGCACATCCTCTCTCAAATTCCACCAATCCCCCAAGACCAAACCGAGGGTTTCGGGCCTCGAGCAAGCTGCTCGTATTTGTGCCTGAGTCGTGTATCACGCACTCGACGACGGTAGTGGTATGTGTCTGAGTCAACTTCAGGTGCTTTTGCGTCAGAGATGATTGGATCTTCGGAAATGTTTTCATCCCCTCCTTTCTCGTCCACATCTGGCTTTTGAGGCACCTGGCATCGCGGCCGTCTTTAGACGTGGCCCTCTTCGTTTCCATCATCCGGCACATCATGATCTTCCTCGTTAACAGGTAGGAAGAAGAAGCATCCCGTTTTATTCCAGTGTTCCCTGCTGCCCCACCACTCGCATATATCGGTCAGATGACGAGCGCCTAAGAGGAAAGGCAGTATCCAGACGGTATCCCAGTCCGTGAAACTGGTGACCTTCTGGGTGCCGCAGTCGACGTTAATCCCTTGGAATCCGTATTCGGTGGAGACAAGGCATGGGAAGTACATGGTTGAGTGATGTTTGGAAGAAGGCAACGGGCAGTGGTCAATCAATATGCGAAGGGGAACAGCAAGCTAAATAGCAGACTCTAGTTTGGCAGGCCATCCTTAGTCTTAGCACACGAGGCCTTGCTTGCACCGACTTCATAACTTGTATCTGCTTGTGACATCTGGGCTGAACGACTGTCACCTGAAAAGAGGCCGCCAGTGTAAGATTACACCATAATTGACTGGTTACAGATGTCCTAAGGAGCTTGGGCATAAGTCTCCACAACACGCGCTTTCTCCTTCTCCAAGAACTTGTCAAAGGTGCTGAGAGGGACGCCTTGGTTCTTGGCTTCTTCCATGTCAATGCACTTCCATATCTCTCTCGTAACAAGCTGACCCCCAACAAAGGGATTCGCGCTCTTCGCCTCATCAATCTCCTCATCAGTGTAGTAATGGTTCTTCAGGGTCTTGCCGCTGGCTTTGGATAACTTCTGGAGAATAACTTCCGGGGTCAAAATCTCATCTGCGTAGTCAATCTCCCTCCCGTGGAATCGCTCCGTGTCCAGAATAGCCGCACTGCTGAAGGCGCCAATGGTCTCGGGGGACACGACAGGGATGGGGGCGTCCTCTTTCAGCGCTGAAACCAACACTCCAGTGCGAGAAAAGTCGCCGTATTGGGCGACATAAGGAGCAATGAAATTGGTCATGAAGGTGCCTGGGCGGAGGATTGTCCAGTACTTGAAGCCCGCTGTTCTTACGGCTTGCTCGATGTCTTGCTTAGATCCCAAAACGGCAGCGACAATTGACTTTGGGTCCCAACAATCCATCCGCTCGGGCCCCTTGACACCCAAACCGCTGGTGTAGACGACTTGTTGGACACCGGCGGCGAGAGCCACGGACATAATGCGCTTGGCCTGTCGGAGGTTGGTGCTCATGTCGGTGAAGTCAGGGAAAAAGTTCAGGAAGATGGAAGTGCAGCCTGCAATTGCGGATTTGAGGGCTTCCTCATTGTCAAAGTCGCCGGGCCAGAACTTGACGCCGAGAGATGAAAGGTCCTGGGTCTTGGCCAATGTCGAGTCGCGGGTGAGGGCGTGGACGGTGACACCTTTCGAAATGAGATCGCGAGCCAAGGCGCCTCCTTGGACGCCGGTAGCGCCACAGACAAAGACAGTTGGAAGAGACATGGCGAGATTGTGGACGAGAAAGATATGATGGGGTTTGAAATTGCGAATTACTACCAGTTGCAGCACGTGTTCAATCATATATCAAGATCTTTCAAGTTCGCCATTCATTTTTATGTCCTTATACGTCCTTGGGTATGTGATACATGGGTATATATGACAGCGACAGCAATAGCATAAAACGGAATCGACATAGGTATCACCAGCTTGCAAGCACAGATTGGGCACATTCCTGCAAATTCTGTCAACATTTGGCTTAGAGACGGTCGACGCATAACTTACTTTTAGTCGTGGCAGATTATACTCTCTGGCCACGTTCACGATCGTCCGCAGCTTCCTCCGCATGTCAGCCTTGTTCATCGTGAATTGATACGACCCGGAACATTTGCAATACCGCGACACGTTGTCCGACTGGATCTGCTGGCACTTGGAGCACCTCAGGTCTTGCTGAGCAAAGGCTCGCTCCAGATTTCGTGTCATGTCGATGAGCTCGAACTCGATGGCAACACGGTCGTATTCGCCACCGCAGTTCGTGCATAGCCACTTGGGGTTCACATCGATATTATTTGGAAGCAGTTCCGGGTCGCGGCAGAAATCGAAGTCGCGCAAAAAGTCACAATGTCTGCATGGTACGTTGGAAAGCTTAAGCGGTTCGCAGGGATTGCGGAACGTCGCCTCGCCAGCAAACTCTCGGATGTTGATGAGCTCGAGTAGGTTCCGCTTCATAATTCCCATCTCGACTTGATACTCCTTCAACAGCGAGAACACTGCGCATGCGAACTTGATGAACTCGAGTGTAGGGTTGCTGAGATGCAGATACGAGCCAGGAAGAACAGGGAACTCAAAGTCTAGAGGAGACTTCTCGTTCGTTAGATAGGAGCGATACCGGTCTTGGATGCTTTCGACCGTCCTGAGCATCTTCCTCGTCAACTTCCTGGCTATGAACTCCAACGTTTTGTCCTTCTCTTTCACCTTGGACTCGTCTCGTTGGGTAGAGTCTGGGTCCTCTCCGTTCTGCAGCGGTCGTAACGGTACCCTAGACGCCGCATTGACATCCCGTCGAATCTTGAACAGCTCTGCGGTATAATATTGGACGACGATCTCGAAGTCTTTCTGGATCTCCGATGGTAGGAATTGCTGGATGTTCCACCTCATCTCCATACACAGCTCCTCGGGAGGTTCGATTGCCAAAGGATCCTCGCAGACAATCCCGCCCATGTTGGCAGAATCCATGAATACGAGGAAATCGTAGAAGCGTTCCGTATGCAAGTAGACGTGCTGGAACAATTCGTGGCTCGTTACTGCCGTCGTGATGTATGTTGCGTAGGCATGCGCTGTCCCAGGTGGCTTGGACGTCGACAGCAAGATGGAGCTGAAATCGGCGTGAACAACATGTGAGCCAAGTCGCTTGAATTCGGCCAGGAGTTGAATGAACGTCTTGCGCATGAGCCCGTGAATGAACCGATGGATGCTGGGGTCGTAGAGCTGCGACGCCCTTGAGCTAACCCAACGCCAGAAATGGTCGATGGCTAGTGTAGCCGGACTCTCCGCTCCATCTTGGATCTTATCCAGCAGCCATGTCTTCACCATGCCTTTCAAAATTCCGAACGTCTGCGCAGATATCTGAGCCTCCCCGAGTGTCAAGTCGCGCTGAGTCTCTCCGTTTGAGTACTCGTGAATCGTATGCGATACCGAATCAAACGCCGTTGCCCCTCCACTGCCCTCCAGTTCGTTGACAAGGACTGACTGCAGGACCGAGTTGACGGCCAAGTTGCGCACCGTAATCTCCAAGCAGACGTTCGAAAAGACGCCAGCAGATTGGAAGTCCGTCTTCGGGAAAGGCTCCGTCTGTCTCCTGTCGTTCTCAATTCCACCAAGGTCAGGCCAATCACCTGGGGACCACCAGAGAACCATATCTTGCTGGACGAGTCTCCGCGAGAAGCTGATGTCGGCGAGCAGGAGAGGCTGGTCTCCCTCGATGTGCCCAATTGGCACGTCGTAGTAATCTGCCAGGGCGGTGATCCGGTCGATCCATGTTCCAAGGGAGAGATAACGATTCAGCATCTTCTGGCCCACGTGAGACTGCCAGGGGAAGACGTCGAGGGAATGAGGACCTTTGGTTTGCGACATCGCAAAAATGGGAAATTTAGCTAACTTTGGTGCTAAACGCTCGAAATATGACGCATCCTTGCTTGAGGATATGACGACCGTAAACGACCTCTCTTCCAAGAGCCCCAGCTCTCGAGAAATTGCCTTGAGGGCTGTAACTTCCGATGAGTGGTATGTATGCGAGAATTCTACAGATGCGGGATAGTCCACGGAGGTGTTGGGTCCGTACACCTGGTGTTTCTTCTGGAGGAGAGTGGTGTACTGATCCGGCAGGCGTGCAATTGGTTGCCGACGATTCGCTGGATCCACCAGGAATAGCTTCGCAATGCCACTGGGGAGGAAGAGGGCATACACGTGCAGATTGCCATTCGCTGCTGAGGCATGGTACAGGAAGAGGTATTTTCCAGCTTTTCCACCCTTGAGGTAAGGTTGACGAGAGGACGACGTGGTACACCGATCGAGCTGATTTAGGTCGAAACCGACTTGCCGAGCCCTGTTCAATGTGAGCGCCGCATCTTCCAGTGCGCAGGTTTTGCCAAGTCGCATAAGCCCTCGCAGGACGAGAGGAACCTGGATGTTCGATGAAAACGCATTCGTGATGAGGGAGAAAAAACTGACCTGGAGTTCATACACACCATCGACGTTAGGATCATTGGTGATGTCGATGAAGTGCTCCTGAATGTCCTGATACACTTCCTCCTTTACGACGATCTTGTAAAGATTCGTACAAGGTGCGTCTCGGGGCAGATTCCGCGTAACCTTCGTGCACGAATAGTATTCGGGGCGGAAAATGTTCTCAACAGGCTTTTTGAGGTGAATGTAAAACTCTCGGGGTATGCGGAGAGGAACGGGAACCACCTCCGTGTCAATGGATAACCAAAGGATGAACCGGCCAGGGGTCTTGCTTTCTCGTATTTGAACGATGTCCCAGCGATGATTTGTTTTGACTCGAGCCGACTTGAACATAGAAGGAACAACAGTTGATGAATTGCCGCCACCCCAGCGTGCTGCATGCTTCTTCCTCCAGCGAGGGCGCATAGCTCGAATCCACGCGGAATAGTTGACAGATGGATTTGGCAGGGGTGCGTCATCTTCAATCTCCGGTGTCTGCTCGCGAATGAACGTTGGTTCGCTGACGGTCAAACGCTTGCGGAGAACATTTGTCGATGCGGACCCAATATCTTCGATATCCATGGGCTGGGTCTCTTCCTCGCCCGCATTGCCCTTTGCCTTGAAGAAATCTGTTACCTTGTTCTGCTTGAACTTGTCGACGGCGCCTGCCACACGTCTGTGCAGCCAATCTGGATGGCGAATTCGAGGGACCGGGTTAGAGACCTTCTGCATCGCAGCCGGGATCGTGATCAGCTTTTGGATGACCGACCCGAGACGCTCAATGTAATATTCCCAATCCAATATGGAGCGCAGGTCGAAGTTGACGAGACTGCTGTCCTTCAACCATCGACGAAGATACGTCCTCTTGACAGTCTCTTCAGCAGAGAAGATGGCGACAGGAACGGCACGTTCAGTTACAGGTGCTCCCATGGGCTTCGCAGAAATGATGAATTTGCACGCCAAACCCTTGTCTTTGACCATTTGGTCACCTAAGAACTCGGCCAAACGCTTTGCGGTGCTAATCGAGGTCGACTTCTGCCCTCCGTACTCTGCCAGAGTCTTGGACATACTTCTGTTCTCGGCAATGAGGTCAACTAGCTCTTCGTCGCCCAATGTCTCCGCCTTGCTGAATAGGATGTCAAGCCATTGGTCCGCGACGTGGGCGACAGCAGCATAACATTCAGTGAGGGTGGTGCCGAGGAGGAACTTCTCGAAAATCTGGGACTGGAAAATCTTGATCAGCTGCAATTCCCCACGACGTTTGACCTCGAAACCCTTCAATTCTGCCAGAGATCCGTCGTCGTTGAAAACCGCATATCTTTTCTTCAAAAGCTTGTCCTCCTCCTTCGATGATGGAAGTATCATCGCCTTGTAAGGGCCATCCAGCTCGAAGAAGATGGAGTTCTCGCTGTGGACAACGTATTCTCCTGTATTGGGGTCGAGGTCGTGGTACTGATGGTTGGTGAATTGGGCGTGAACGAGGTGATTCAACATGGTGCAAGGATATGAAAAACCGATGGGTTTGCCATTGCTGAGCTTGAATTTGAAGTTTTCTGGGAAGACACCGGGAAGCATGCACCAGATGCCGTCTGTGTCCAGCTCCAGCGGGCGACCAATCTGTTCGACCAGAGCTCGCGCCATTTGGATAATTGTAGCACCAGTCAAGCATGTTATGCCGGCCATCTCCAGGGAGTGCCATCGAGCACCTTTACGCATCACGTACCCATAGAAGGTATTGAGGATACATTTGTGAGCGAGTTGTAGCGAGTCGTACAGCACGATCATCTTTTTCGCCTCGTCAACTTCCCCGATGCTCCGGCCTTCACTCACTACGGTGTCGAGGTTCTTCTTCCACGTCTTGAGGAGGCCTTTGTATTCGTAACGGCGATCTCTGAACCGACGCACCGTGTCGACGTAGAAGGGGTTTTCCTTCTGGCAGACGATGGACTCCCTGTTTTCGACCTTGGTGTCCTTGCTCTTCTTGTATACCTTGCGCGAATAGTCGCCAAGACGTTTGTGCAAAAGAGCGGTCTGTTCGACCTCACTGAGGTCAGCGAACTTCCTTTGCGGGCCGCCAGGACGTTTAGAGGGAAACACTTCCTGGTTTAAAGCGTGCTTGATCATGTTGAATTCGTCACGGTGCGCAGGGAAGAACTCTCCTCTCCACGCCCATTCCAGGCGACGATCGCAGGTCTTTCCCGGACGGTTGTAATCGCATACGGCGCACACGGATTCGTCGACCATCGAGTCCGGCTGCAGGCGATTGGACAGCATGATGTTGGGGTACATGGCAGCCACATCCAGATGGTAAATCAATGGCTTGTCGACGCGTTTTGGGTTGTCGCGCATGGCCTCGAGGGCAGCGGTGATTTCGGCCTTGACTTCGTCATAATTTGTCACGAGGTCAAGGGAGCACTTCGATTCTTCTGTGATGCAAAACTTGAGAGCAGCGTCAAGATCGTCGATGAGCTAGAGAAAGGCACGCTCATTGGAATGTGTATCACTCTCAGGCAAAACTTAGCTACCTGTTGGACTGCGGAGGGGACAATCTTGAAATCCGTAGGGATGTCGCTCCTGAATACACCAGCTTCCAAAGCCTCGACGTGACCACCGACGTATGTTTCTGAAGCAAGTAGGTGCCCATTGTACATATTTCCATGAGTCTCTTCGTGCCTATTCGGCATGATGATATGTGCGCGATAGGCCTCAACCTACATTCAAAGGTAGTCAACAATCACACGTACAGACGGCAGGATCCGACAGCATACCATGAGAAGGGTCTCACACAAGGTACCGGTTCCTTTCCGCAGTACTTCGTCCGGTTTGAGAGGGATGATGTTGCACAACGAGAAAATGAATGGATGCACGTATTTCATGTACAGATAATAAGTTGCCACCGCATCGGAAACGGAGTACTGAGCTAGAACCTGGGGTTGTTCCATGGCATACCTATTGCACCAAATCAGTAATCTGAACACGACCAAGAGATCTCACATACGGCGTCATCAGCTCTGGATCGAGTTCAATGGGGTTGTAACCGAGTTTTGCCGTCGTTACAGCTTTCAAGCCTTGACTGCCTTGAGGAAGGTAGGAATCGCGTTTTACCCAGCGGAAACAGTCCATATGGACGCAGCACCTGCTCTTGTACTCGTCCTCTGAGTCTTTGGTAAAGCCAGTCTCCAAGAACATGTCTATGCCGTTGGCCTTCGCACGGGCATCAAGGAAGGGGAAATCGAAGAAGTCGCCGTTGAATGTCGCCATGACTGTTGGCTTGACCTCTTGGATATGCGAGAAGAAGCGTTTTATCGTGGCGGCCTACCCCATGGTCAGGACGGTTTGCGCAAAAATAGAGGAACACACCTCGTCCGGTTCGTTGAAGATAATGAAAGGACCTTCATAGCCTTCCTTCGGTGTATATTCGAAGTCCTCAATATCTTCGCTGACGATCTCCCGGTTAGTGATTAAGTAACCTTGCCCATCTACCATGTATGAAATCATCATGACCTGGTCAATTGCTTGGTCGGGGAACTTGAGAGGTGCCTTAGTGGTTTCGATATCGTAGGCCATAACCACAGGGTCGGCACGTTTGACACGTTCGGGAAGCAGGGCAAACGAAGGTTGACCCTCCGTGAAGGTCACGGCGTACCACAGTCCGACTCGGATTTCGACGTCGATCGCCACGCGAAGGTAGTAGGGCACGTCGAACTCGCGGGCGTCGATGATACACTCTCGAGGGTCTGAGTCTCGCGATCCACCTGCTTTGGCTCGGCTGTTCCCACCGCCACCCATCCCGTCCTCGTCGTCCTCGAACTCGATGTCCATAGCAGCATCCGTAGTGGCGCGGATAACTTCTGCGTATGCGTCGACAGCATCTCGTTTTGCGCTGTTTTCAAGGGCGAGGGGGACAACATCGCGTCGAACGGTTAAGAGGTCTGAAATGTTGCGGAAACATAGCTGGAGATAGAGTCGACGATGGCCCATGAGGTGGTTCGGTTGTCGTAGGTCTTCCTTCTTCTCTCGCACAATGCGGCAAATTAAACCTTCGTACTTCTTATTCAGCCATTCTTCAATCATGGTCTCTGTCCCAGCCTGTCGAGATATGAGCCTTACGAGAAAGAATGATGTCGCATAAAGTATACCTTGCACCCGATGAAAAAATAGGGTTCGTATTGGTACGTTGCCTTGAACATAGAGCCATCGTCCTCGATAAAGTAGTAATCCACCGCAGCTCTTCCTGAGGGCCAATCTGGATCTTTGACGAGGGTCTGTAAAGCGCGTTAGGCACGTCCCGAACCAACAACACCATGCATACCGGATGCATATTGATCAACCACCCCTCCTTCCTCGCTCCCTGATCAGCCCTTCCAAATCCGAGTTTCTCGTCGACCTCGTCTTCTTGTGCGACCCTTTCGAACCTTTCGGCCAGTTGGGTTCCATCGTCCTCGCGAACTGGCGCGGCGCTGCCTGTCTTCGCCCCACCCCGCCCTCTGCCTCGTCCGCCGCGCCACGAACTTCCCCCTCGAAATCCACCGCGAAAGTTGCCTCTTCCCCGTCCACGCACTGAAGACAGTCCAAATGAACCTGAGCCTCTGGCCATTCCACCGGTAGGTTTGTCGACCAAGATGGTCGTGTTGAACTGTGTTCAGATCCTGTCACGGAACACGACCGGTCACATTTCGCTCGATTTTGTGACAACGCGCGGCTCCTTTTCCATCAAAGGCTTCGTCCTTCTTCCAAAGCGAGCATGCCAAACATATGCACCACTGTAGACCCTCTCTCGGCAGATACAAGCAGCTCGAAAATTCGAGTAGAGCAACTCGACGAACGAAACTTCCTGGCGTTCCTGCACCCTTGTAACTTGTGGCGGGACCTGAGCACTGTAGCACGCCCCGACTACGCTAGATGCTACTCGCACGACGCCTTCGAGTAAGAATCTCACCCCCGCGCTCGGGCGCTTGAGAAGGAGGGTAGTCGTGTTGGGCGGTACGCTCTAGTGGCGGCAACATGGATCCTGCTACCATGTCACCACCTCTTCGTGGACTGCTGCCGCCGATGGATGCTCTGCAGCAAATACAACTGGAGTACTCGTTGATGGACAGATCACCAAGGGCTGGACAGGGTTCCCAATGGAACGATCGAAATTGTGGAAGAAGCGTTTTGGAGAGACTCACGTACTTCGCAAAGTCAGTGAAAAGACGAGGAGTTTGGCAGGGAAGGCGGAAGCGAGGATGGATGAAATCAAATCTACGGTGTGAGGTGAGAATTTGTCGCATGGCTTGGGCGCGCCTATTGAGTAAACATCGCTATTTAGATACAAAGTTCGCTGTGAGAGGCATATCCGATTACCTATTCAGGCAGGTCTATTTCCAATTTAAGCATGACAATCGAATTTGATGTCATTGATGCTGCCTCTACGACCGCACCAGAAAGTCATTCCCACATGGCACCGCACCAAACACGAGATACATGTCTCGCACAGTAAATATAATTTCTTGCGAAGAAGAGGGCGGAACGAAAGTATGACCCATAAAAGATTTGAGGTAAAGTTGAACCTTTGAGGCAAGCTGCGAGACGGTTTCCATATTACCGACTCCATTCTTTTGCTCTTCTATGTATCCAACCTTTTTTCATAACCCATTCGACGCACCCCTGCATGATGAGGTGGTTGATTTTCATGGGGTCCTCCCTCTTTGTCCAGAATCCATCTGAGGCAAATCGAGGGTCATGTTCTGCGAGCAAGCGCTCATACCCATGACGCAGGCGCATATCTCGTACTCACTGGCAGTGATCTTCCTCGTTCTCTTTGTCCTCAGCATTTGTGCTTGGGTTGACGGATTCATTGTCCTCGGAAGGTTCTTCGGCGGATTCGGGTTCACTTTCATTGCCATCCTCCTCAGCTTCAACAAAGCTGTCTTCGTCTTCCTCACTATCTGCATCATGTTCTTTGGCTTCATCCTCCGGATTTCCCATCTTATCAGCTGAAAGGTCTGGCACATTCTTTGTAACTGGACTAGGTGATTCTTCATCAGGCACATTGCCCTCCTCGTCCAGAGGTAAGAACCGGAAACACCCTGTATCCCACCTGTCAGATCCCACTCCATCTGTGTGGCAGATATCCTCAGGATAATAGCTGCACAGGAAGAATGGCAGGACGTACGCATCGTCCCAATCAAGGAACTGGGACACTTTGTGTGTCTCGCGGTCTATGAGCATGTTTCTAAATGCATAGTCGGTGGGGACTAAGCATGGTGCGTAAAGTGACGGATGTTGCTCTGGGTCGGGGAGAGCACAATTGTCGATAAGAACATGGAGAGCGGCAGCTACATCCAGGAATTCGCCGATCGTGGCTGGGTCTCCAAGCGTTTGTCCTCCTTTTTCTGGCACGATAGCAGAACACTCGACACCATGCACATCTGTGATGCATTTGACTTCGTGTTCCCAGAGCTGGATCCAGAACCCCCGGAGGGAGGGTGACGTTGACTGGGGCCATTTTGAAATACCGCGGCTGTGAGTGGCAATGGGGCCTGGAATGAATGGGCCCAACCGGTACGCGCCTATGTCTTGTAGAGAATGGTGGTGGGCGTCATCTTCCTTTGCAAAATATATGCTTCCAAACCCTTCAAACATACATATTGGCTCTGCGAATTTTCCATGATGGTTTGCAAGCTCGCCCAGGAACTGAACTTTCTCTGTCTTGGTATAGTCCTCCCAAAGCAGCCACGGTGTGGTCCCTTCTGCCCACTCCATTAAAATATATGGTGCCCCTACCAGATTTCCCGTCTCTGCATTCCATGCATAGATCTCTGGAGTGGGGATACCCCTGAGATGACACGCAAAAGACATCATTGCAACAGTAGTCTCAACTCAACCAGGAATTCGCGCATGAGGGAGGGGAACCCAGGCTGCGACATTGAACTCCAACCCTTCTGAGGTAGGACGGTGGAATGTGATACAGAATATCCTGTGGAAGCTCCCTGAGCTGGAATTTGCGATATCAGGAATGGCAGGCGTGTCGAAAGCATGCATAGCAGCGTAGACCAACGCCCTGGTGTCTATGTCCAATCGAAAGTGTTCATAGTCTTCGTCAGACATCGAGGGTGTTTGAATGAGTTGCTTTTCAGTTGGAGTTGGCGACGAGGCCGTGAATGTCTCTTCCCATCCTGATGGGAAGGTCTGGGGAGTGTTTGGCTGGGTAGTATACCTCATGATCTCTAAGAGGGGTACATGCAGGGCATGAGTACTGTTAGAATTGGTGCAGCGCCAACCTATTTTTCAACTCACAAGTGGTCCTTGGTAAGGTCGGATATGGTCTCGTGGAGAGGTAGAACAAAAGGACCAAGGAAACTTTAATCGCGGTTGATAAGAGCTATTACGAAGGAGCATCATTGATCTGCAGTGTTTGATTGAAGCGCCCACAGTTTGAAACCTTTTCTGCCGAGCCTTGCTTGATGCCATCTTGTGAGCCGCAATCAGGGAAGTCGCCCCAGAATTTTGGCTCGATAGCAATAAGTGTGGGCAAAACCCAGAAAATAATTCAAAAATTAAATCAAAAAAGAAGAGGAGAAAGGGGGAGAAAGAGAGAGATTTACAGACCCTTCTCCCCCTTTGTTTTGAGGCCTGAAATCACCTGTGCCACATGCAATAATCATTTTTTCATCCCTGCAGGGCCGCTCCACCTGTTTGTCACAGTGGCTGCAACTGGACTGTGCCAGGACTGCTGGATACTTGCTTACAGCCTATTTTCATTATTTATTCTGCGAATTTGACAGTCCATCAGCAGGATACTCGCTTAGATGAGCTGTGTGAATGCCTTACATGCCTTCATCAAGGCTCTGATAAGATCGTGAGGCCTGTCGCGATTCAATGAGGTGCGTTCAAACAGGCGCTCAGCATTTTCCAGCACAGCAGAAAGGACTGTCCATTGGTTGCATCTGTGATGACCCATTGCCCTGAAATTAAATTGGGCTGCTTGTTTGGGTATTTTCGTGTGGTTTGCATTGCTCTAGAGACTTGAAATTCATTCTGTGAACAATGACAAATTTGATTGTAAAAGCAACAATTGTCATTTTTTTTTGCTCATGCAAATGCTAATCATCCAATATTCTTACACTCAAATTTTTGAATAATCTCCCTCAATCTATCTGAGAAAGTGCTTACTGGCCATATCTCTGTGAAGGCTGCTAGAAGGCTCTCAAGCACGGAATTAGGCAGCATGTGTAATATTACATAATATCCAGTATCCGGTATCAGTATCCTCCACACATACAGTGTAACAGCACTCCTTGATACACCCTAACATCAAATTAAAATTAAAAGGTGGAATCAAAATATTTTGCCGATTTTTTTTTATAATTACATTTCTATAGACAATATCAACTCCCAGTAAAAAATTTGAGGCTTGAAAATGTAAGTGGAAAGTGCATAAAGAGAGAAAGGTGGGACGTGCATTTGTCACGGAAATCAGCTCCTTGATACACCGTGTGACCTAGGCCAAATGCTGACACATCACCTTATCATCTCATCACTCCCGCCCCTCCTTGCCTCCTCATCTTTCTCCTCCAAACTCGCCTTCAAGGTCGTTGGCTCCTTGGAAGGTCCTTTACTGCCATCCCATGCCTCTGAGCCTCTTGCACTCTGTAGCCATTCTACAACAGCTGCCTTGTGAGTGCACAACACCTCCTTCCATCTCTGCTCCAGCCTCTCTTTTGACGCTTCTTGTTCTCTTTCAAGCTTTCTCTGCTGTTTCTCCTCCTTTCTGCTTCTTCTCATCCTCCATCTTTCTCTTAACTGAATAACCTCCAGGTCAGTGAGATGATGACCTTCCCCCGGAAACAAAGCAGCCTGATCAGTCTGCTTCAGCTGCTCCTTCTCATCGAATGCGAGATTCATCTGCTCCATTCCCATATTCTGCAATAGCTGTGTTCTGCCTCACTTACAGGTTTTGCATGATCGAGCTGGGTGGCATACCCCAGATTGAGGGCAACAAGTTGCATCGCTCTATTGGTTCATGTCGTGTTAAACTGCAAGAGTGGGATTGGGCAAAGTAAGACCAATGGGTGGGAGTCCTGGGGACAGCCGACAACAGGGGGTTTGATAGTTTTATCGTCAAGGTGAGTGACTCATGCTTTCGTGACTAAGATCGAGCCGTTCGTGCTTGCCATCCCTACTCCAGAAGTCGCATTCTTTGAGGAGAGTCGGAAGCTCTGGATTGGAGGCAGGTCAAGTGGTCATTTCTGAGGCTGCGTGTGGATTAGTGTGGGGGTGCAGGCTGTTCTGATTCCATTGAGCCAGGGAATCTTGATGGGCCTGCACATGGAGGTGAGTCAGGGCGAGTTCCAGTGGTGAACTCATAGTTCCAGAAGGCTGCCATCACTGCCACGGTTGTCATTTGTGGGAGGGATGTTGCCGTGTCGATGTTGCCTCAGCGGGCTTCACTGTTGTGGTGTGATCACGGGGTTGAACGGGTATCCCCCCAGTGCCAAGAATGCAGAGAGAAGGTTCTCTGCGTGACAGCGCGTCGCTTAGCGTAAGCTTCCCCCTAGACTGNTGGCAGGCAGCTACTCAATTTGAATGGGTGTAAGAAACAAGCAAATGGCTATTACAAGTCATCACATCTACATCCATTCAACTGCGCCAACGCACTTTATTAAAATAATTTACACCAAAAAATTGATGTGTACTATATTCTCAACAGACAGGCAAGGGACGAAGGTAGCAGGCAATGCCGCCTCACCAGCCCTACCTGAGTTATATCCAGTATCCGGTATCAGTATCCTCCACACATACAGTGTAACAGCACTCCTTGATACACCCTAACATCAAATTAAAATTAAAAGGTGGAATCAAAATATTTTGCTGATTTTTTTTTATAATTACATTTCTATAGACAATATCAACTCCCAGTAAAAATTTTGAGGCTTGAATGTAAGTGGAAAGTGCATAAATGAGATGAAAGGTGGGGACGTGCATTTGTCACGGAAATCAGTCCTTGATACACCGTGTGACCTAGGCCAAATGCGTGACACATCACCTTATCATTCTTCATCACTCTCGCTCTCGCTCTTGTCCTCCTCATCTTTCTCCTCCAAACTCGCCTTCAAGAGTCGTTTTGGCCTCCTTGGAAGGTCCTTTACTGCCATCCCCATGCCTCTGAGCCTCTTGCACTCTGTAGCCCATTCTACAACAGCTGCCTTGTGAGTTGCACAAACCTCCTTCCATCTCTGCTCCAGCCTCTCTTTTGACGCTTTCTTGTTCTCTTTCAATGCTTTTCTCTGCTGTTTCTCCTCCTCTTTCTGCTTCTTCTCATCCTCCATCTTTCTCTTTAACTGAATAACCTCCAGGTCAGTGAGATGATGAGCCTTCCCCCCGGAAACAAAGCAGCCTGATCAGTCTGCTTCAGCTGCTCCTTCTCATGCAATGCGAGATTCATCTGCTCCATTCCCATATTCTGGACAATGAGCTGTGTGTTCTGACCCTCACTTATCAGGTTTTGCACTGCAATCAGCTGGTGGGCATACCCCAGATTGAGGGCAAACAAGTTGCATCGTTCTTTGAGTTCATGTCGTGTTAACTGCAAGAGTGGGATTGTTGGGCAAAGTAAGGACCAATCTGGGATGGGGAGTTCCTTGGGGACATGCTCGACAACAGGGGGCTTGATGAGTTTTTGCATGTCAAGGTGAGTGACTCATGCTTTCGTGACTAAGATCGAGCCTGATTCTGTGCTTGCCATCCCTACTCCAAGAAGTCGCATTCGTTTTGACAGAGTCGGAAGCTCTGGATTGGAGGCAGGGTCAAGTGGTCATTTCTGAGGGCTGCGTGCTGGATTAGGTGGTGGGGTTGCAGGCTGTTCTGATTCCATTGAGCCAGGGAATCTTGATGGGCCTGCACATGGAGGTGAGTCAGGGCGAGTTCCAGTGTTCGTGAACTCATAGTTTCAGAAGGCTGCCATCACTGCTCAGGTTGGTCTCATTTGTGGGAGTGGATGTTGCCCGTGTCGATGTTGCCTCAGCGGGCTTCATCTGTTGTGGTGTGATCACGTTGGGGTTGAACGGGTATATCCCAGTTGCCAAGAATGCAGAGAGAATGTTCTCCTGTGTGAAGGCTGTTAGGTATGCTTTCCCCCAGACTGCCAGGAAGTCTTCTTTGTTAACACCATGCAGGTGCAGTTTCTCAAAAGCATAGATCTCTTCCTTCCATACTTCTTTCATCTTTGCAAAACAAACAACGTTGAGCCCTTGGAGGGCATGGGTGCAGTGAGGTGGGTACCCATACACTTCAATCTTGTTTGCAAGACAGTATTCAAGGAGATCGGCAGTGTAATGTGAGCTGTGGCCATCCATGATGAGGACGCGGGTCTCACCATTTGCCTTCTCTCGTGTCTGGGGATCAAAGTCCTTCTGGATCCAGTTCAATGCCAGGCCACCATTGGTCCATCCATTCTCTGATGCACAAATCCTGTTGTCAAAATAAGTGAGTGGTAAATAGTCCTTGAGAGAAGATTTCCACTCACAACGCTTCCGAGATGTTGCCTTGTGTCCACTTTGCAAGAATTCGTTGCCCCTTGAAAATCACAGTTGGTTTTAGTGCTGTCCCATTGGCGCAGATTGTCACCAACACTGTGATGTTCTCCTGGTTGGCAGAACCAGCCTTGTGTTGGATCTTAGATCCTCGTCGTCCCACAACACATTGCACGCCTTGGTCAGATGGGGGGAATCCGCTCTCATCCATTCCATAAATGTTCTCTGGCTTGATTCCTTTGTTGTGGATCTTCTCCCTCACCAATTTGAACCAGTGTTTGACAGCCTCTGGGTTCAGAGATTTTGCACGTTTGGTTGCCAGTGGCCGTGACCAGTGAGTTTGGACTTCATCTCGGTATTGATCCAGAAATCTCCCAACCCAGGATCCTCCCACCCCTTCTGCCTCAGGGTTATGGCCATGGAGGATAGCATTGGCATGCTCCTCAATGTTGCTGTAATTCATGGGTAGAGCCCTATCAGCTGACTCGAGGATGAAGTCAATGAGGACACGTTCCTCGGCAAAGGTGAGCTTCCTTTTTGACGTGTTAAACGCACTCATTGACACTCCTCCTTTAGCTAGGCACTGGAGTGTGGTTGGATCAACACCATGATCCTTCGCAATTGGCAGCAGACCTCGTTTTTTGACACCATCCAGCTTTTCCTGTTCCTGTAAGTACGTGTCCACTGCTGCTTGCATGCGCTGATTTTCCTCCCTACAGTGCACCTGCTTCTTGACCTGCTCAGACAATGCCCAGCCTGCCATTCTTGGTGTTCTCGAAAGGGAAGAACGCATCCAGCAGTGTGGTGCTGCTGTCAGAAGTCGATGAGATGTACATGAGGATTGTTGATGAGAAGCAGGCTGTGTGGGAACATGCCTGTACGTGTCACGCTAGTTTGACCTCGCTCTCGTTCCCCTTCTGGTGTTTGTAATTTGCCTCCAATCATTGTAAAACTTGGTAGCTGTGTGCCACAATAGGTCTAGTTTGCATGATATTTTTTACAAAAGCAAAACTCTGTCTATTTCTCCAAAAACTGGCCCGGACTTAGGTGGCTTTAATTAAAGTTTCGCTTTTTTTCTGTAACTGCACCTGTACCAGGTGAAATACTTGCTCAAAAAATTCCATATTTTGGGAGAAGCAAGGGCTCATATGTGTGATCTTGTATGTAAAATATGAAATGTAATGGACAATAATTGAGTGAGATAAAGGGGGGTGTATCAAGGAGTGACAGTGTATCAAGGAGTGCAGTTACACTGTATGGACAGCGAGCCAGAATTTTTACTCAGCGACAACTCCCAATGTGCGGTGATTTCCTATCTGGGTGACGCTTCGGTCAGATAAAGCAGTGTTTCAGGTTCATGCTGTTTGAATTCCCCCCACCATGACAGCAAGCACTGCGAGTGCCTTGAACTTTACTTGCATTGTGTCAGGCGACAAAGAGGTCTTCAATGTCCTCAAGGTGTATCTCCACTGGCATCCGTCATCTAATTTGATTCCATCAGAAGCAGCACAGAAAATTCACCAGCAATTACCTCTCACTTGAACCTCCAAAGGAAACAAAGCGAATGAACAGACAGCGGGTTTCTTCTGGGAGATGTGGGACACAGTGATCGACATTAGTTGACCTGGTAGGAGCGCTTCAGAGTCATCCCAACCATTTCACCCTTGACCTTGGATGGATTGGACAAGTGAGAGTATGGGTGGACCTCCCTGTATTCCACGCAGCATTGATGGAAACTGCTTATGGTACTTACTTCCCCTGAGCATGTGCCACCACTGACAATCTTTTTCCAATAGATACAAGCAGTAAGGACAAAGGTAAGATTCTAGCAGAGCAATTCCACAAGCAGAATTTCCAGGCATTCCTGGCTCAGTTGTGGCGAGACAACATTGTAGCACGCCCTGACTACGCAATGCATTTGAGGAAATCCCTCACCCCCATGCTCAGGCGCTTGAGAAGGAGTGCCGTCAAATTAAGTGGTATGCCCCAGTTGCAGCAACCTGGATCCTTCTAGCAGGGTATCATCTGTTCGAATACTGCCAAAGCCCAGGTGGATGCCCTTTGGAGAATACCACTGGAGTTTTCATTGGGGGAGGACCCATTGAGGGTGAGACAGGTTTTTCATTGGAAAGGTGGGGTTTTTGGAAGAAGAGGTTTTGGGAGATAAAGTCATTTGAGGAACTGAACCAAGAGACAAGGAATTTGGCTGCAAAGGCAGAAGCAAGGATGGAAGATATTGAGTCTATGGCTTGAGACTAGACATCATCCTGTAATGATCCATTCATGGTGGTTTAGGAATGTTTTGAGAACAAAAAACTTCATTCAGGTCCGTCCATAGCAATTTGCAAGAACTAAGCATCACCAGTCATGGTGTTACAATAGTAAATTCGCGCCTTGTTCATAACCTGTCGTACACACGACAGAAGTTGTAAAGTGCCCTCCCTTTAACATTTGAACCGTCCGCACACACTCAGAGCCGCCATCATGTCAAAAACTTGAAGAGGCACGCACACCTACAACTTTCTATTCCTATCTTCATCCCAGGTTTCCCATGGTTTTGTCTGCTCCAGAACAATCTGGTATTTGCCATCCTCGTGCTTATCGAAGTACTGCTGCGAGACACCGGCACAGATGACGTCCTTTCCATCATGCAGGTCCTGGATGGTGAGTTTGGTGTACTCCTCAAGGGGCATCCAGAATTTGGAGAGCATATTAGTCAGACCATGGGCTGCATTTTATTCGCGTATGCGCGTTAGTCAAGAGTATCAATAGACAAATTGTGCTCACCATTATGGAGCTCAGATTCGACAAGCCTAGCGTTGAATACGCAAGTCAACAATCGCGCGTAACATCAATAAATTGG
Organism: Cyclocybe cylindracea; assembly: GCA_013376435.1. Taxonomy (NCBI): domain Eukaryota; kingdom Fungi; phylum Basidiomycota; class Agaricomycetes; order Agaricales; family Hemipholiotaceae; genus Cyclocybe; species Cyclocybe cylindracea. Next base: position 28,995 of record MPNV01002504.1, read on the forward strand.
GGCACTCACGGGGGATGATCTCAATAATGCGAATGTTAGTATCACTTAACTGCGCCCACATGACAGTTGTAATGCTGTGGGTAGCAGCCTTAGAAGCAGAATAGTTGGGCGCAAAAGGTCCAGGTATAATTGATAATCCTGAGGTCACCGTTATGAAGAATGCAGGTCGCCCAGCTTCCTGTAATTACCAGATGTGTTAAATCAGGTGAAGTGACAAGAAGGGCAATGGTGATGGGACGACGCACTGAGAGCTTTAGGAAATGAGGCAAGACGAAGGATGCGAAGGCAACAACAGAGGTGTAGTTGACAGCCAGCTCATGGGTTATCTCTGGAGAGAAGGGGAGAACGGGAAGATATTCCATTGATGGTGAGAAGCCTTAGCGATTGAAGACAAAGAATGTCCAACGTACCCGACAAGTCCACTCCGGTCTTGAAGTTGAAGTGATTCTGGATTCCTGCATTCAAGATGACAGCATCGAGCTGTTTGGGAGTATTAGAATTCGTGGATATAAACATGGTTAATCACTTCAAACCCCGCGCAACTCCAAAGGCAAAGAGGAAGACGTACGTTGGGATACTTCTCGAGAAGCTCGTCCACCGATTTCTTAAGCGCATCAAAGTCGGTCCCAAGTTCGAGGGGGAAAGCTTCAAGGTCGGCTTTAGTGAGCTCCTCTAAGCGCTCCTTTCGATGACCAGCCCCAACGACTGTCGGTTTGTTTGGGAGCTGCACGAGTGCCAGAGCGAGCGAGCGGCCGATACCAGAGGTAGCGCCGGTGACGAGGATGCACTTGGAATCGTCGATAGTGGGCATGATTGGAGATACAGCGCTGATAAATTCTATAGATACCCTTTTATACTGATCGAAGGGCGCTTCCTGGGGCTGACAATTGGTGAGACCGAGCAGGCTGTTTGACGACGGCACTCTCAGAGAGATCGATTTTAATTTCACCAGGCTGCCGGAACATCAAAGTGAGTGGTCAAGACATTTCGAAGCAATTCGAAGCACCCACCACGCAACGGCGATTCAACGTGATTCTTCCCATGCAGGCTTAGAAAGCACGCGCCACTCTCTCCCAATTTGGCAATCTGCATTAAATGGTACCTGTTGATTGGTTAGACAGCCTTCGAAGCTTGCCGTACTGACAAAGGACGATGACGCTTGTGCCCGGCGAAGAGGATAGTTGAACTTCGTTGAGGGTGTCCGCAGTTTCTTCTCGCTTCTCGGTGTTGGATTGGTCCGCCGGTGACAAAAGATTGTGCAAGTAGGGTGGGAGCTTAGCGTTAAGTAAGCAGGGCCAGATGTATAGTAACTGTGCAGTTGTTCGAACTCTCAGTACGTTGCATTAAGCACCAGCGGAATAGGTGACCTAAAACGAAATCGGTCCTTATAAATCCAGTGATGTCAGATATTAAGAGCAAAATATAGATAACAATACAGATGAGTACATACAGGGTGCAAGTGGCATTCTCGCGATGCAAACCGATCAAACACTGAACGCAATAATTTTCATGAAGGGTCCCTGAGCTTTCACATAACCTTGCAACTCTGATTCGGGTCAATCCCCATTTCCTGCAGCTCCTCCATCGCCGCCTCCTTCTCATTGCTCTTCAGCTTTTCCTTCGCCTCCATCGGGAACCAATCCTGCATGAAGTTCATTAATGCCCAATCTACATTCGTCCTGTTAGCCACCAGCACCGATGGCGCTCTGCACATAGGACAATTCCCCTTGCCTCTCTTCTGCATTTTCACTAGGCAGCGCACGCAGAAGAGGTGCCCACAGCTTAACCGTATGGGCTTGAAAGCGATGCTCGTGCAAATGAGGCAGGAGTAGTCGTCGACAGAGGGGATTACGGGAAGGAGGGTCTCGCCGATCGCTTGCACGAGTAGCCGGGGGAGGGAGGCAGTGGAGGAGTGTGCGACGAGGGCCAAGAGAGGTTGGGAGGAGTTCGTAGGATCCATAGGGGATAGGGAGGAGAAGGCGGAGGGTGCAGAGGAAGGTAGACCGGGTAGAGGCAGCGCGGTGCGTTTAGCATGTTTCTTGAGGATCTTGCGCGTCGCTTCCGAGTTTGCGTGCGAGAACTGCACGGGTAATATTTTAAGGAACCCCTTGCGGAGGTGAGGAGGAAACGACAAAATACCTTCTTGATATTTAAGATAAACAAGTTCAGGTTCAGGAATGTCTCGAGCGCGGCAATGCTCTGCTTGAGTTTGAACTTGCGCGTGTCGCCCAGCCCACGCTGGGTGACACGCTCCGCGAAGAGCTGTAGCCGCTTCTCACTCTCCTCGATGGTGTGCTGGCCGCGCGTGGATTCGCTGACGCTCTCGAACACCTCAGCTTCGACGTAGAGCTGGAATATCTCGCGCCAGGAGTATAGGTCGCTCTGCTGGAAACAGAACGTCAATTAAAAGTTCTGAGGTCCGCAGAAAGTGGGTACATATATGCACCTTCATATCCCCAGTCTTCACTCTAATCGCTCCTGCATGCGTCGACACGCTCGAATGGGGGTGGAACCCAGCGGCCACGCTCGCAGGTCGCGAGGTGTCGGCGATCGTGCGCGACAGCCCCTTCAGCGACTGGGTGAAGTCACCATGGGTAGTTGTTAGATGAGAGGAAACGGACTCGAGCGCGGAGGAGAGAATGCTATAGAATTCGGTGTCGTGGACTAGTGGGATGACGACTTCCTGGGTTGTGGTTTGGGTATCGGGTGGAAGGGGTGTCTGGGAAGATGAGGAGGACGAGGAGAGGGAGGAGAAGGAGGTTGTGGACGAGGGTGTTGGGGAGGCCGAACGTTTACTAGGAAGAGGGATGTCAGTATACTGGGACAACATGAAGACAAAAGAGAAGCATACCCCGCAGCTTTTAACACCCCAGGCGAAAGCAGCTCTTCCTCGAGCTCACCCTCCTCGGGCGTCGGTGTCGGTGTTGGCGTCCGCACCACATCCTTTCGATGCTGCAACGACCACAATAACGTCGCATACCCCGATGAGCCCTCTATCCCGCCCTCTTCCTCCTGCTCCTCCACACCGACACCGACATCGGCGGGCAATATTGTTCCAGGACTTTCCACGTCTTGCTCATTCTGGGTGACCTTCACCTCGGGAACTTGGACAGTACCAGGAGCAGGCACGGTGACCCATATTCGAAGCTGCGGTTCGATCTTGTTCTCGGTCCCGTTGAGCTCGTAGATGACCTTGGGGAAGCCTGACAGATTTTGGGAGTAGGTGCCTATTGTTGGCGGATGGGTTGAGGTTGATGGGGAGTCGGATCTCCAGGTATCGGCTTCAGGGGCATCCGGGGGCGATTTCGACGGGCCTGCTCCTCTGTTAGGGGAGGACGGGAGAGGCGATGGGCTAGGAGTATTGTCCGACGAGGCGCTGGCGTCCGCCGACTCGATGAGATCGTGCAACACCTCTGGCTTGAGGCCTAGCGACTCAAGCTCGTTGACGATCTGGTTGATGACCTTCTTCAACTAACCAAAGCACAGTGAAGCACCAAGAATTATTGTAATAAGTCCAATCTAATCAAAGAATCAAGCGCGAGGAGGGACGGACTTGGCGGTACTGTATCGCGTTGTCCCGGAGCTCCGGGGGCAGGCTCAGGAGAAGCTGGGTGTAGGTCTTGGAGAAATGCATTTTTCGGCGGTTGGGGCTATGAGCTGAGGAGGACGTGAATTATCGGGGGTAAGAGGTGGGATAAGGGAGAGGTGGAAGGCATATAAGAGGTAGGGGAGGTGGTCGCACGACCGCGCTGGCTCTGAGCAGTGCCCAAATAAGAGCGGATCGCAAGCGGGCAATTTTAGGGGAACCGAGCTCCGATTTTCACGCAGGGTCCCAGGTGACGGCAGTGGAGCTGTGAAGGGCCATAAAATGCTATAAAGATGTTGAAGCAGGGCATCTATTTGGGGTGTTCGACAGGGTATTATAGATTTGGGCATTATCGAAAGTACCACAATGATAAAGTTATGGTCATAAAGTAGTCAACTTGTATTCATCACCCAAAAAATCTTGAAAGTCGTTTTTCACTCAATCAAGCTGAAGTGCACAATGAGAACAGATGAACATAGAAGAAAACGGAAGACGTACATAGGCTCCTTCTCGAGCTTGACGTGGATGGAGGCGTGGCTGTTGACGCCAGCAACACGGTGGTAGGCGTTCAAGTTCTTGTGAAGGGTAAGCTGGAAGACGGAAGCACCTCCTTGTCTGTTGCATCGCAGTCAGAAATGGCGGTGAGTCATAGGACGAAGGACGCGCACCGGCTGGTGATAGTAGCCCAAGCGAGGAAGAAAGCCCAGACACGGAACCACCTCTCGCCGTACTTCGCGAGGACCTTCTCCTTGTTGCTGAGCCAGTTCTTGTACCATCTGAAGAGAGTAGCCGAGTAGTGAACACCAAGGACATCGATGTTCTTAACCTCAAAACCGGCATTCTCGAGCTAGAATTGTTTATCGTGAGCAATAGCGGTCAAATCATTCCTCGGAAGGTGAACAAACCTTGCCGACGACCCAGCCGAGCGAGCAGGAGGCATCCGCACCGGGGAAGACGTACTTGTTCATGAAGAGACCCCTGAAGTAGTGTTAACACAAGGGGATTGGACCGAAATGAAGTTTAACCAACCAAACGAGATCCTCGTATTGCCACGAGGGACGGATGCCAGCGACCTGGTACACGAGGATGCCATCGTCTTCCAAAAGATCGTAGACCTCAGACAGGAATTGGGAGTAACGGCGGACACCAACGTGCTAGAGAGGACGAACGTGCTTAGCACCCGAGAACACCATGGACGAAATGAGTTAAGGCGTACCTCAGCCATCTCGAGCGTGACAATCTTGTCGTACTTGGTGCCTGTGGGGATTTCGCGGTAGTCACAGCAGAGGATGCGAGCCTTGTCCGCGGGGATCTGTTGTACAGGAGGTTGGCGTCAGTGTCACTTCTCAAAGGGGGTAGACAGACGACAGAGGTACAAAAAGGGACGCACACCATTCTTTGCGATCCTCTCAGTACCGAACTTGGCCTGGTTCTTTGCGAGAGTAACGCCAGTCGCGTCGCATCCAAAGTTCTTCGCGGCATAGGCGACGAGGGTTCCCCAACCGCAACCAATGTCGAGGAGCCTATAATCAACGTAAGTGATATTCGCGGAGAAAATACTTCTGAGTGCCTACTTGTCCGTTGGCTTCAGGTCGAGTTTGCTGCAGACGACGGCAAGTTTGTTATCCTGGAGCTGCTCAAGGGACTCCTCCACGTCGGGGTTGAGGATAATGCCGGAGGTGTAGATCATGCGAGGACCAAGGAACCATTCGTAGAAGTCATCGCCACCTGGACACGTCAACTCATGAGTAAGAACCGAAGAGAAACCGAAGTGGAGGGAAGAACATACGGTCATAGTGCCCACGGACTTGCTCCTCGTCCTGAGCCTGGGAGTGGACGACGACCTCGGGAATGAAGACGGTGAAGACGTATTTGAAGAGCTCGTAGGTGAAATTCATCTTGGCCCAGTCGTGGCGCTGCTCCAGAATGTCGAGGACGTCGCCTGTAAAGTGATACGACACGTCAGTCCCCGACGCGGTTCCCAAGCTGCGTACCCAACACATACCCTTGAACTCGACCTTGCCATCGAAAAACGCGTCGTGGAAGACCTGCATGGGGATCTTTTCCTTGCCCTTGTACACCTTAGCCAGCTCAGCATCCTTGATCGTAATGTACTCCTCGATGTCCTTGCCGGGGAGCGTGACCTTCTCGTTCTTCCTCGACCCGTAAATACTGTTCAGGGCCCAGTATGCGATAGCGGTGGGTGGACCCGTAAGGAGCATCATGAAGAGGTAGGTCTTGAAGCCTCCATACTTGACCAGAGGGAGGAAAGATTTGAGGATGTAGGGAACGACGACGACGAGGGCGGCAAAGTGGAGGTTGTTGAAGGCGCCGTTGCCCTCTGCGAGGCCGACGAGCGGCGCATTTTTGATAGCGGGGTAGTTGGTCACCCGCACGGAGGAGGACGACATTGTGGAACGAGGCTGAGGGACGTGCTGGCACCACTAGGCGGCAAAATATGAGAAAATGACTTTGGGTGTGTTTGGTTTCCCGAGGCTTGGCCCCTGTCAGTCCCATTCCTCACAGGCACCCGGCTGTTCTTTTAATGCTATGTGGTAGGGAGAAATACGAAGGAAATGTTTGAGGGGGGATGCATATTATTGAAGGAGAAGGAGATGAACAGGTCGTGCAAGTACTCTACTACTGTTCCTAAGTACTTGATTCTTGAAGAACTCCGCGCGCTAGTCCGAAATTCCTTTGCTCGCTCGTAAATACGCATTTGAACTATGGAGACTATACTCCCGCTGATGCACGTCAAGTACTGACGCCTACACGTTTTCTTAGTATTATCTTTTCTGAAGTCGCAAGCTGGTTGAAAGGTTATTGAGAGGTCAGTTAGAGCCATCGTGGGAATATATCGGTAGTTGCCGATCGTGTCTGTTGAGTCTGGTGAACGCTACGCCCATCATCGACACGCCCGACAAAACCCATCAAGGTGAGCACCGTCCCTCGGTTCTACATCTTTGGACCGCAGCGTTGCGTTGGGGCGAAGAAGGCGACTCTGAAGAAGCCAAATTTATGAGGTTTCGTTGGATTTTGTGGGTGGATGGGACTTCAACGGGTTGGATGACGTTCACGCGGCAGGGGGGAAAACTGAGCGCATTGGGATGGAAAGCTAACGAATTGTTCTCTGGCATGCTCCCGATTTGTAGATGGTGCGTTCTCTTGTCCATCCGCGTTGTCTCTGGTTCTAACGTATTAATGGCGAGTGTAGAAGCTCGAGATCGACTCTTTCTCCGGGTACCGTATCTACCCCAGCAAGGGCAAGCTTTTCGTCCGCGGCGACAGCAAAGTACATCTCCCTCCTCCCTCCCGCCCCCTCCGACTCACCCCTCCGACTCATTCCATAGATCTTCCGCTTCGCCAGCTCTAAAAATGCCTCCCTCTTCTTGCAGCGCAAGAACCCCCGCAAGATCGCCTGGACAGTAGTCTACCGCAAGATGCACAAGAAGGGCATCACGGAGGAGGTTGCCAAGAAGCGCTCGCGCAAGACCGTCAAGCACCAGCGCGGCATTGTCGGTGCTGACCTTGCCGCCATCGCCGCCAAGCGCAACCAGACCGCCGCTGTCCGCACACAACAACGGCTGGCTGCCATTTCTAAGGCCAAATCGGAGAAGAAGGAGAAGGAGACCAAGAAGGAGAAGACCAAGGTTTGTCCCCGTGTTGTTTTTAAGAAGGGATGGATTGTGATGGAACCTCTTGTCACCAGCCTGCTCGCACATCCGCCCCCTCAGGACCAAAGGTGTCGAAGCAACAGATGAAGGGTGGCAAGGGAGGACGATAAGCGCCTCGTTTAGTTTGCCTGTCCACGCACGACGTCCTCTCTCTATGCTATGTAATATGCACACTAGCACGCGCCAATTCTTCCACGAGGTTTATGCAATATGTCTCGCTTCCTCAGAATATACCGTCGATCGTCAGCCATGTCTGTGTGGCATCTAGCCTATGAATGCAAAGCGGCATTCCCTCGGGGCTCGAAAGTTCCTGAAACCGTTCTCACTTTCGTCCTCCAGATAACAACTTCACAATTTGAGCGGTGATGCCTTGAGGATTTATTTAACTCGCTGTGTCAGCGTTGATTTTTTGCTCTGCTCTCCTTCGTGATATCATAGGAGTATATATCTCGAATCGGGTCCCGATACCCTTATCTTCAACCTTTCGTCCGTCGCAGGATAAATCCAGGGATCCCAGCTCCCACGATTTGGAGTCAAAATGCTCCAATCTGACATGAACGTCGCTGCCTCAGTCCTCGCTTACTTATGTAACTATGGCATGATTCGATGCAGCTCGAAGCTCGATGCACTGCACTGTTCGCTGCCAACGCATTTTTGAGGTTCTACACGTTCTCTACGAAGTGGTTACATAACGTCAAGTGGGTAATATTGAGTTTGAAACCGAAGATGGAGGAATCCTTTCGGAGCTTCAAATGTGTCAGATTTGGTAGCGCATCGGCAACATGATTGGGGGATGGATCGTCAGCCAAGAGACGGACCAACCTCTACGGACAGGACACAGACTTGTAGACAAGCCAACTTTGGTGCTACTTCGCTCCTTGTCTGACACATGCTCATGGTTAGGTGGTACTGCGCGGCTCATAATGTTTCAAAGTTCGACCCTGCCCTACCCCAACAGGCCCCGAGAATCCAAACAGAGCAGCGTTTTCTCCCGGATCAGAACATATAGGCAAAGCCATTTAGAAGAGCTACACTCTAGGCGACTCTATCATACACTGCTGGCAGGGCTGGATATTCCCTGTTGGAAAATGCAATCTTCTGTTTTTAAATTTTAGAGCTTCGAAAATGCATTACTATATGGAGTACCGAGAATCTATATGGAGTACCGCCGGTACTCCGAAAGGGAATACATTTTCACGATGCTAATATTTAAAATCAGAAGATTGCATTTTCCCGACGATAACATCTAGCTCTGCCAGCAGTGATAGTAACTCGAAAGTCGAGAAGGCCATCGTCAGCATGATAGGTACAACGAATGGACTTTACCGACGGTCTAGAGAATGAATTGTAATGTATTAGTAAGTTATGTATAGCTTATAACGGGAGCCACCCAAGGTGCCGCTGACTTCGGCACTGCCATGACTCCCTTCCACTCCGGCGGAACGTCTAGAGCGCCTCACTGCCGCCCTTACAGACAGAAGGTCACGAAGGCAACGACTACAGGGAAAGGCAAGAACAAGCAGACCATTCACGAGTACTACGTGATGTTGAAGTGCGCAAAAGACAGCAAGAAGCCGGACGACAAGGTTACCATCGTGCCCGCTTTCTTGGTAGCCCGGGGACCAAACGCTGCCGCCCCTTCGGCAGCAGCGGTTTACAATGCATTGATAGTAAATGTCGGCGCCATGTCAAGCCTCCCACTCTAGGCGTAGAGGAAGTGCGTACGGACCTTGTAGTGAAGTGAATAATATAATGTGTGGTATTTGGACAGGGTTGTGCAACATGAATATTTGTTTCTGGTTCTCGAAACCAACCCATTAGTGCTCTTGTTAGTGCTCAATCGTTCAGAGGCCTTGTTTGACATCTACATAGACCATGCTTTTGTTACTGCATCGCGAGGGTGACTTTCCAATAATAGCTCCAATCCAGCCAGTGAGCCCGTACTTTATTGGGAAACTCGGGGATGGCGCTCTTCCAGGGTCACCCATAGTGTGATGGTTACGTTCCTCGATAACCTCACCGTCTCATCTTGATCTCGTTCCCGTACTATACATAGTCTACGCCCCTCTCGTTTGTCCTCGCTAGTCGAAGCAACGCAATCTTTGTCTCCTCCATCCAAGTCCACGGCAGCCGACTCTTGGCTGTGACACACAGGGACTATCAGACTCCCGTACCACGATAGATAATTTTAGACACGAACAAAATCTGAATAAGTACAGATGAGCGCTCTAATCTTAACTAAGGACATGACTCGATTGCATTGAGAATCTGTATGTAGCAACTGAACCATGGGCACACGCCCGTCCCAATACGCCCACAACTGTGCATGTCAAAACTCGGGCGACGGCAATCTGGGTAATGACTCGAGCCATCAAAGTTCTCGCCTTAGAGACATCTACCCGTTTTCCCTCTGTGCCTCACAGCAAGCCAAATTCTGGTCAAGCTTTCCAAAACAGGCAACACCATAAGCGCCCAGGCACCATGTGGCAGGCCTTCTGTAGCTTCGCGGAGTCTAAATAAATTACCATGACAGTTCGCAGTGGCACCACAAACATTTTGATGCGGTCAACAGTGAAACAGAATAGCTGAATGGGTGATCTATGTTTATGGTATGGCCTACAGCCACTTTGCAAAGAGGATATAAGGTCTCAAGTCACAGAGGGATGATAAAAGCACCTGCAGATACCACCTTGACATCTAAGGGAAATGTGAGTGACTTACTCTATTCAATAAACTTGTAGTCTCACTGAGTCCTCGCAATTCAGGGATGAATTACAATGGTGGAAAGTTGCCGAAAACTCCGTTGAAGAGGACGGAGTTCAGGCGAGACGATCCACTTCATGCTTCAACGGAGTTCATGCAGGCAGTGGTAGTCTGGATATGCAGCATAACTTATGGCATACCCCTCCCTCTGTGATGTTCAATGCATTGGATTGGGTCGATTCTAGCCATTTCACGTCTGACAGCAGTGCTGATTCAAGTCACGCTGGCACTGGCCTTAACCAGGCGACTTCGGGTAACCCAAGTGGCTACTCTTATGCGCTGCCCTCGTCTGTGTCCACAAACTCTACTGCTCAAGGTTCTGAAGACTATACACTATGCCCTCAAGCTTTGTGGGCATCATATTCTATCTTTGCCGGTGCAGGATCACACAACCTGAGTGGAATACAATATCCTGGGCCACTAGGAACCACCATTAAGTATTCGTCTCCAGAAAATTACCGGGAATCTTTCTCAAGCCCTGTGATCCTCGACCACTCGGAACACAGGTTGTTAGGAGGAAATTCTGACATGTTTTCCAGCCCCATGGGCGAACTACACCATGAGGGCACGAGACCTGGCACGAGCACCTCAGCGCACAAAACACTCGATTTTGATTTGCTCCGTGCAGGGAGGATTGATGGATTGCAACATAGGGAGTTTCGCTGTCGGCTTCGCTTACAACCAAAATTGCCACCCCGCTTCAACGCAGATTCAAGTTCTAGGCTAGCATTATGCAATGTCAAAATCGGCAATATCGAAGACTTCATGCTTCACCTCAGAGATGCCCACGGAATGACTGACAACCACGGTATACACAATGAATGTACATGCAATTGGTACATGTGCACAAAGCAGTTGAAGCAGTCAGGATACCATCGTCATATCGTCGGCCATTGTATACAATGGATTTGCCCATTCCGTGGCTGTCCTAGGCAGCGAACATTTCATCGTCAGGATTACAGAGGTTTTGCGGGATATGGGGGCTTCCTTAAGCACATTGAACGACATCACCCCGCTGATAGCGCCAGGATGAAGACTGCTGGACGATACACCTATGCCACGTTCAAGCCGTCTCGGATGAAGGCTCTAACTTTCCTGTAGGAAGATCCTCTTGGAGAATTACCGAAGAGCCATTTTGCTTCTGGGGAGGACAGGCATTGAAGCAATGGACGATGAAGAGACGGGGAGATTGTGAGCCACGAAGACTGGACCCACCTTTTGTGTCTGCCATTTATAGACGACTCGTTTCGATAGATGAGATCCCGTATATTAGCAGTGTTCGTTGATATAGGAATAAATATGGCTCACCCGCCTACATGTTACCCTGGTCCTGGGCCCCTGCACATCTGTTCGGCTTGTCAAGCAATTATTCGAAGAAGAAAAGGGTGAGATCCAAGCACTCATAAGTAAAAAAATCGGCATTTGCGAGATAGAAAGCGAATAAATTATCCTACGCATATAATATGATGTCTAGATTAATTAGAGCAAATTTCAACGGTATCCTCTAACGAAAACCCACGATCAAGCACCCTCAGAGCTCTCTAACATTTCCTCCATGACCGACTCGGCGTGGTCCCGCTGGATAGCGTCGATGAAGAGCTGGATGCCGTCGCCCTCCATCACGGAGGTCAGGTTTTTCATTGTCAGGCCAATACGGTGGTCTGTGACTCGGTCCTACGTGCCAAGAGAGTTTTGTTGAGAAACTGCAAGTCAGGGAAGGTGAAGAGGGGGCTGAACTAACTTGAGCGTAGTTGTAAGTCCGAATCTTCTCGCTCCTGTCTGCGCCACGAACGAGATTTCGTCGTGTTGTCCGTCGCTCTTCCATCTCGCGCGTGAGTTTGAGGTCCATGAGACGGGAATGGAGGACTTGGAAGGCCCGTCTTCGATTCTGCGCAGGGATGTAGGTTAGAAAGGCCGAAGAAGAAAGTAGGGAGATATGCACTTGGTGTTGACTCCGCTCGTCCTGCATGGAGACAGTTACGCCAGTGGGTACATGCGTTATGCGGACGGCAGATTCTGTTCTGTTGACATGCTGGCCGCCAGCACCGCGGGCACGCATGACTTCAAGCTTGATGTCATCCATTGAGAACAGTTCATCTTCATGTACATCCGTTTCTTCCATGAGCGGGAGAACCTGCAAAGACTCAGTTCACGGGGGCTTGCAAAAAAAAAAAAAAAAAAAAAAAAAAAAAAAACTAGAAACAAACGTACAACGATGGCCACAGTGCTTGTATGCGTCCTTCCACTCGCCTCAGTGGCTGGCACGCGTTGTACGCGGTGTACCCCACTTTCCCATCGTAAAGCATCATAAGCGCCCTCACCCTTGAATTCGATGACAGCGTCCTTTATACCACCGCCTTCTGTGTCGTTTTTGGCCACTATTGAAGCCTTCCAATTGGTGTTGTTGGCGAGACGTTGGTACATGCGCAGGAGGTCAGCAAGGAATAAGCTCGCTTCGGAGCCTCCCACCCCAGACTTCAACTCCATGAGAGCGGAAAGTTTGGCAGTGGTGGACGATGGAATGAGCAGGGAGGGGAATGTGTTTTGGACGATGTCGGACAGGGTTTCGGAGAGGGAGTTGGCTTCTTCCATAGCCAGAGAACGCATGGATGCATCCGGGTCGTCGAAGAGGGCAGAGGTTTCTTCTAGTTGCTACTATGATTTCCGTCAGCACGTGTAGAAGAGAGGGGAATGGAGCTGACCTCTCGGGTTCGCTGCCAGAGAGTCCAGGCGTTTTCAAGGTTTTCCGTTTCCTTCAGCTGCCGCAGACGAGCTACATCTTCTGGTGAGGACATTTCTTCTGAAAGCTACGACTTGTTAGTGGGCAATTTCAAAGGAACTTTATTGGAACAAACCTCAGACTGCAGCCTTGCGCGTTCCTCGACGCGTTTCTGGACAACGCGTAGAAGACGCGAATTTTCTTGCTCGAGAGCATACACGCTCTCTAGTGTGGGCCTGGTATTTTCCTTGAGTGCTACTGCCGCATAGTATCGAACTTTTCTGCTTGCGACGGCTCGCAGCGGACGGAGCAGGAACATGAACGGAGGAGAGGGGCGTGTTTGGCCGCGGGCAAAGAGCCAAACACATTGGCCCGAACGTCCGAAGCAGCGAGCACGCAGCTTTCCCCATCATGGCCTCCGGTGCCCTCGCTCCCTTCGTCGCGGCCCTCCTCGGTGAAGACGATGGCGGCGGTGAGAACCCACTGCCCCCAGGCTCGCCTCCGACGTGTAAGCTGCGTGTTGCCTCTCCTGTTCCCTGTCATGCTAACAACCCCTCGCAGTTACGTTCGAAGGACCGTGGTTCACGACGCAGCTCACTATCTCAGCCACCGTTGGCGTATTCTCATTTTTCGTGTTCTCATACTGCCGCACCCGGTATCCGCTCCTTTTTGCGCCGCGAACAAAGCTCAAAGGTGCGCCTTTCATGATCTCCATAACTACTACATAGTGTGTTCATAACGATTGCAGGTTTCTCCCCCCATGAGGCACACGCGCACCAGGCATTCTTCGGCTGGATCATGCCCACCATTCGAACCTCAGAATTTACGGTCCTCCAGATCGTTGGTCTCGATGCGGCGGTCGTGCGTGACTGCATTCATACTTCGCGTCTTTTCTAAAATTTCGACTCTCCAGCTTCTGAACTTCTTCAAAATGTCGTTCTACCTCTTCTCCGTCTGCTCCTTGTTCGCGATCACCATCCTCATGCCCATAAACTGGAAGGTGCGCGTTTTTCTACTTTTACTTTCCCATTTCTCCATTCTTCGATAGCATAACAAAGACCTCGACGATGACGACGACTGGCCAGGAGAGGACGAAGACTGGCCCACCCTGTGGCGTAGAAGCGTCGTGGACCCTCCCCCGTCCAACCACACAATACCTCCAGACTGGCTCGACCTCATCAGCGACGCTAACTCGTATCTCTCGGTCCACCTCGTGTTCACCTATCTCTTCACCCTCCTCGCCCTCTACTTCATCTACAAGAACTACCGCCGCTTCATCCGCTCCCGACAACTCTTCTCTCTCGAACTTGTCCACTCCATTCCTGCACGGACTGTTTTGGTCACGAACCTACCTCACCACCTGCAGGGCGAACGGACGTTGGCCGAATATTTCGAGAACATGGACCTCGCAGTCGAGAGCGTAACGGTGTGTAGGGAGGTAGGGTCATTGAAGACCTTGTTGGACCAACGTACCAAGGCACTATTGGCACTCGAGGCGGCGTGGGTCAGCTATGTCGGCAATCCCAGCACAGTGGAAGAGTACGACCCCGAAACGAACGGCATTGCATTGGTGGATACGGATATTGAAGGTGGCGCTCAGCAGGCCCAAAAACTCGTTGTGCCACACCGCCAACGACCCACGATCCGTCCTGGCTGGTTCAAGCCTAGAGTTGACGCTCTAGAGTACCTCGAGGCGGAGTTCAGGAAGGCGGATGAGCTGGTCAAGAAGAAGAGGCGGTTTGGCAAGTACAGATCGACGGGTGCGGCGTTTGTCACTTTCGAGAAGATGTCCAGCGCAGTACGCCTCTCCTCTGCCTCCTCATCCTTCTCGTCCTGACCCACTAACAGCAAATCGCGGTCCAAGTAGCTCACGCTCCCAACCCCAACCAAATCTTGACCTACCCCGCCCCCGAACCTCGTGACATCGTCTGGTCCAACATGGTCACCTCCCCGCGCGCCATCCAGTTCCGCGACGTCTTCGTAATCGCCACCATGGGCCTCTTGCTCTTCTTTTGGTTCTTCCCTATCACTGCCCTCGCTAGTCTTCTCAGCTATAAGGAAATAAAGAAGGCCATGCCCTGGCTTGGGAGGCTGATCGACTCGAACGACCAGGTGCGCGCGATCGTGCAGAACTCGCTGCCGTCGGTCGCGATGATCACACTGAACGCCTTCTTACCGTTCATGCTGGAAGGATTGACGTATATCCAAGGGTATAGGGCGAGAAGTTGGGTCGAGTATTCATTGTTGAAGAAGTGAGTCTCCAGTTTCGTTTTTATATCAATGTTGGGTTGACTTTTTTATCAGGTATTTCTTGTTCTTGTTGATCAATGTCGTGTTTATTTTCTTGCTCGCTACGACATATTGGCAACTCGTACGAGACCTCGCCAATTCCCCTGCGAAGGTACCGGAGAAGCTAGCACAGTCGTTGCAAGCAGGTCGAGCAAGACATTTCTTCCTATCATATGTTATTCTTCAAGGTGAGGGCAATATTATATCGTATTTCCCTTGATAATGAAACCCGAGTTTGTCAGGCCTCGGTATCATGCCTCTCCAGCTCCTCAACCTCGGTGTCATCATCCCTCGTGTCTTCTACCGCATGTTCCTCACGCGTACTCCTCGCGGTATGCTGACTCCGTCCGCTATCCATCCCATTCGACCTTGTCTCATTTTGTTTCGTGAATAGATTTCGCAGAGCTCAATGCCCCTCCGATGATCAATTATGGCGTGGTGTACCCGCAGGCTATCCTGATGTTCGTCATCACGATGCTCTACAGTGTCGTCCAACCTCTTATCGTCATTTTCGGAGCGATTTACTTTGGAGTGGGGTATGTGGTGTATAAGTACAAACTCCTCTTCGGTAAGCCCGCCCTTGCAGCCTTTTCCCTTCCTTTGCCTAACGGTCTTTCTAGTTTTCTACAAACCCTACGAATCCCAAGGCCAAGCCTGGCCCATCACATTTATACGCCTCATCTGGGGCGTTGTCATCTTCCTCCTCTTTATGATCGGCATCTTCACCCTCCGCAAGTCGTGGATCCTCTCCTCCCTCCTCGTGCCGCTCCTCGCTGCGACCATCGCATGGTCGTGGTACGTCGACAAGTCGTTGCGACCATTGAGCAAGTATGTGGGGTTGAGCTCGGTGTTTGAGGTGCAGAGAGGGGAGGAGACGGCGGATGTGCTCAGGTTGAGGGCAGGGCATCCGGTTACTTGGAGTCAAAGGTGGGTCTAAATCCAATTTCATCGAGATGGATAGAGAAGCTGATGAGCATCTTATTAGCAATCTGAATAGGAGGAGGTATGCGCAGAATGACGACACGCTGTATGTTGCTCCAGAAGACGAGCGGACGGATTATGTTGGTTTTTTTTTCTTAGATGTCGGTGTTTTAACTGTTTGTTGATCGGTTTCTACTAGTCGCAACCTCCAATGGCGAATTGGTACAGCGGTGTTTTGAAGTAAGTTCTCTGCGTGTTTCTGCCTTAACCGAGCTTACGATGTGATCAAAGCACCGGCAAGCGTCGATATGGACACCCAGCACTGAACGGCGTCCTCCCAGAACCTTGGCTCCCTCTGAAGAAAGGCCAAACTCTCGTCAATAACGATCGCAGCGGCTCGCAGCGACCACCCCGCGATGCGAACGATCAAGCAGTCGTCCTTACCCTGCGCAAGCGACATAGCATCGCCCGCCCAAAGGGGCGTCAGCACTCGCAAGACAGCCACGCAGGCGATGCCATCGCTGGACCCTCAGGCTCCAACGGATTGGGGGCGCACCGTGCAGCCAGCGCCCCGCCCGTGGACCCAAGCGCGGTCATCGACCCGTGGCAAGACCCGCACCACGAGCGACTAGGGCATCAGCGCGCACTGAGCCATAGACTGAGCTATGATCATGCCTCCGGGGTAATCATGCTCCCCGACGACGACGGCGAGTGGCTGGGCGAGGAAGATGATAGTGAGGAAGATTATGGAACGACGGAGAATGGGCTTGATCAGTCAATTACGGAGTCGATGTTGGACGAGAGTGTGGGAGGTGCGGGTGCAGCGAGTGCGGGTGCAGCAGCAGTTGGTAGCAGTACGGGAAGCCCGGGCCCATTGGCGAGGTTGTCGAGATATGGGACATATTTCCACCATCCCGAGAGGAGAAGGCAGCCAATTCCCGGGTCGTTCCCTGTCCGGTGATGATAGAGATTTCTTGTTTCCTGATGCATTGTGGATGGGCTTCTTTTGTTTTGATTCTTCTTGTTTTATGACATATGCACGCATCCCATCCCACATACCCGTCTTTTCGGTGCCGAGTCGTAATCGCTCTTTTCTGCATATGGTAGCACCGGATACTCTAATATACGTCAGTCATTAGATATACATGCCCCCCTCGCCGACTTCAGTGTTTCGCTTCGATGGCTTTTCTTTTTTCTTCCTCTCAAGTGGTTTCCAAGCATGGTCGACGTTCTCTCCTACGGCCTTGAACAAGAGACTCTGGGCAGTATTTACGAGGTCTGTGGGCCATTCGACGTCGTCGTATGTCAAATGAGAAATATTGGATGTGGATATTTGTTTGGGAGGGGGGTGCGGGATGTGGGGCGAGGGAAGGAGGATCACCGTGGCGGGTGTACTGGTGACGCTGAGGATGGACAGGAAAGACGCCGAGGTGCTTTGGATGAGGTTGGGCGGCGAGAAGAGTTCTGCTTTTCCTTCCTGTATTTCTGTGAGCAATATAGCAGAAGAAGAGGAGATCGTAGTGTACCAGGAACTTCGTATCTTCAGCAGTTGAGAGATATCGAATCGGCGCCTCTTGAAAGGATATTGCGTGGTCCTTGGAATATGTTGGCACTACGTAGGTATCCAAAAGTGAGAGACTGGGAACATGCAAACAGTTAAAAACTTCAATAATCTTTTTGACAAAAGACAGGTAGCGCACCTCTTTGGTTGCAGGGATTCCAGAATGTGCTTTGCGTATGGATTCATCGCATATAGAGGCAGTCCCGAGAGCGCTTCCGAGATTATAACTATCGATTTTGTCCAAGACGGGTTAAATGCAAGTCCGATCTTTGTTGCGACTTGTGAATTGATATCTTCCAACTCTTGAAAGATTCATGCAGACTGACCTGGACGTTATTCGCGTAAACGGCTCCGGTCTGCCCGCCCAAGCTTGCACCTTTCGCCCATATTGTACCAGCCTCTCCTGAGACAACTACTAGGTTGCCTCCTGAGAGAAGCTCTCCTAGGATCTTGGCCTCCACAGTAGTGTTTTCCGTAGTTGGTTTTACGACGTGCAAAGGGTTGAACTCCTCATCCTCCTCGTCGGACTCGATCGCGTAACGCGGAGGGAGTGTGTCGGCGTAGGGGTCAACTTCCTATGCATATTAAAATTCAGTCGGGCGGAATTTATGCGCAAAATTTTAAGGACGTACCATGGTTGCAGATGCAAAGGAGGAGACGCGCGTACCCCTAGAGGCGCGGCAATCGTGATCGGGAGCGACGCCATTTGGGCCTAACACTCCAAAACAGGCACTTGAATTACTCCAACCACACACCGTTCATCTCATCCACGACTACCATGGTAAGTACGCACTCTCGTCGCACTTTTTGGCCGTTCTGATTTGTTCCTTGGCATAGAGTGACAACGCAGGTCAGAAAGTAACCAGTTAACGCCTGCTTTCCTCGTCTAACGGCCCGCATTACTAGAATACAAGGAGGCATTCGCTCTCTTCGATAAGAAAGGAACTGGCTCCGTCTCTAGAGAGACTCTCGGCGATCTCCTACGCGCCTTAGGCCAGAACCCAACCCAGGCAGAAGTTGCGGATATCGTGGCTTCTGCCCCACGCGATGGTACGCGTTCTTTGCCCCTTAACCTCGCTCACCCACCGCTCACCCTTGTTGCACCTCTGTCCTTCACAGTTGACTACAAGACGTTCCTGACTATTCTCAACCGACCCGATGGTTTCAAGCCTGCTGGTACACCAGGTGTGTTTGCTGGATTATGGTTCTAAAGGAGAGAAAACTAAATTGGGTCTATTCAGAGGAGTTCATCCGTGGTTTCCAGGTGTTCGACAAGGAGGGCAATGGGTTCATCGGCGCTGGAGAGTTAAGATACGTGCTGACGCAGCTTGGGGAGAAGATGTCCGATGAGGAAGTGGATGAGCTGCTGAAGGGTGTGCAGATCGGGCCGTACGTGGATCTTACTTTACTGCATCGTGACGCTGCGTTGACTCACATTTATGCAGGGACGGAAACGTCAACTACGAGTCCTTTGTACGCACGATCCTCAGCCAGTAGACGCCCGACTGCGATTGCGATATCTAATGACCACGCTCACGTCTTCTTTCATGCTTCCTTTGTTCGAATAGTGGTTTCGAAGGTTTATTCTGAACCAGCAATAACAACAGTGTATTATAATTAACAAAAGGTCTGGCGTTGAACAAGAGAGCAAGTAAGATAGCTCGAACAAGAGGACACCACAAGAACCCAGATCTACTCGCTATCTTCTGTATGGTACCCATCATCCTCCTCCGCATCAGCCTCAGTGCTTCGCCCTCCATTGACAAGCTCAACTACGACTTGGCCACCACCTCTCAGATGCTCGATCTCTGCAAGCGTCTTGCCTCGGCTCCAAGGAATTTCAACTCTTGGATAGGCAATGGCGATTTTGAAGCCCCAATACTCTTCCTGAGGCCCATGCGTCTCGACGTGTCGTTCCAGCGCTGATTCCCCAACACCCTGCTGATCCGGCAGCGTTGTGGGGTCGTCATAGGGCGAGAAGTTGGCAGGCACAAATTGTGAGTCGACGAAGGCAAAAAGGGCAGTGAGCGACGCGTTAGGTTGGAACGAGCGAATGACACGCCCGCCGCTAGGCAGGCGGATTGCGACCCTAAGAGAGCCCTCCGCCTGAGCGCCAACGACAGCTTTCCGCGTCCAGCGGCGCCACTCCATCCTGTTGCTCTCTCTCTGTCGTGCGAGCTCCGCCTCCCTCGCCCTCCGTGCCGCGGCAAGCCGCGCTTCCTCCTCTGCCAACCTCCGTGCTTCGAGCACCCGCCGTTCCTCGGCCATCTTGGCCTCGATGCGCTCCTTGTCGCGTCGAGCGGCGTTGCGGAACGCCCGGTCCTGCTCGTCGCGCAGTTGTCGGTCCCGCTCGCGCTCGCGCTGCGCCGCTGTGATCCGGGCGAGGAAGGGCGTCACGCGCGGGAGCAGCTGGGTCTCGAGGTGGGCAACGAGGGTAGGCGCTGAGGTGGAACCGGAGGCGTGAGGCGTGGGCGGGCCTTGGTGCCGTGAAAGGACGGTGAGGGAGGGAGGCGAGGAGGAGGAACGTGAGGAGGCCGGGGCACGAGGTGGTTGGAGGGCCACGAAGGCGACGAAAGGATAGGTTGTTGCTTGTAGTTTCTCGGCAGCTAAGAGACTTGTCAAAAGGGCACGGAGGACACGAGGCGAAAAACGAACCTGTCCAGGCTTCGCGGTCCTGCACGTCTCCTCCCCAAACGACGACGTCGTTGTCGTACAGAATCTTAACAAAGGCTGGGTCGGTGAGAGTTGAACTAGAGCATGGTGAGAAATGAGCAGTGATGGTAGCATATATTGGTACTCACCGTTTGAATTCGGGCGTGTCATCATGTTCGTCGCTCACAAGGATCACACAGCCAATCTTCGCCTCGCGCTGGCACGTCCTCAGCATCTCCTCGTACCCACAAATCACAAAATCTGGCAAATACTTCCTTCCATCCTCCACAGTTCCATTCCCGCTTCCCACTTGGGCAGCCCTCGAGCTCACAGAGGAGGACGACTGTCCCCCAACACTGACGGACGATGTCGTCCCGCGCGGCAGTTTCGAGCGCCCGATAGAAATGGCGCCCGTCTCCTCCTCGAGCTCGCGTAGCCACCGGTCGGGCCCGCCACGCGACTGGGGCCGCAGGCGAGGACGCAGCGGACGATAGAAGTTGAGCCCAGCAAAGCGAAATTGGGGTACAGGGATTCGGAGCAGGCCGAAGATGAAGCGGATGATGTTGGAGAGGAAGTGGAGCGGGACGGCGAAGAGGGAGAGGAAAGGCCGCATCACGACGAGGGCAGTCGAGTGGGAGTTGCGCTGTGCAGAGGGTGAGGATACATGAAAGGAAGAAATACAGCAGGCAGCCTACCCTGGGCCGCACGGGCTCCCCCAAGTCTCCTTGCCCCGAGTCATCCACTTCAAATGCCTCCATACGACGCGTCTCTGAGCTCGCAGGTACGTTTGGTGCTGTCCCGAAGATGAGGTCGGCCGCTCGCTAGGCATGCGACGACGACGACGGGCGTCAATTCGTGGAGATGCATTGGACACGATCGAGTGACGTACCTGGACATCCCAGTCGACGCTGCTGAGCACGCCAATCGCCACGTCGTCGTCAGCGCCGTTGGTAATCTCGCGCAGCTGCTGCAGCGCCGCTCGTTGGTCATTGTCGAGGTCGTCCATGAGAGTGGTGGGAGCTGAGAGGTGCTATGCAGGCGCCGATCCATGCTGTTGTAGAGCGGCCCGCTCATCCTTTTCTTCCCACGAAGGCTACATTTTCAGGGAAATATCCTTGGGTTTGCTGTATAGCACCATAGCACCACGGCAAGGGTGTCCCTTTAAACAGTGTACTGATTATGTTACACATTGGATTTGGAGAGGCAAAAATGCCTGAGCAGTACATAGGTTTAGGGCTTGCATCAGCACAGCCTGTCTCACTTCCAGGTATTTTATCCCCTGTTCACTTAGGGCCTGTTTGGATCCCTGCCCTTGATCTGTGGATATGGCTCAGGCCAGGGTTTGATGTGTGGAAGGCTGTGTCCCACTGAAGATATCTCCTTCCACCCTTGATGCAAGTCAGATGGATAAGATACAGACCACAAGACTGTCACACGATTAGATTACAGCAGTGTTCAAGAATACATCTGCCCCTCCCTGTTCTCTCTGTCACACTCCGCGCTCATGGCTCGAATCAGTACCACCAAGCACCTGAAAGGCAAAGTGAGCACCCAGAAAGCAAGACTCAAGTCCTTTGTTTCTGCAGCTCTTGTTGCATCAACTGTAGGATACATTGTTTCCTCTGTCAAACCAGCACCACTCCCCATTTGCACATCAGTTTTGATGGGTCAAAAATGGCTCAACAAGATTCTCAGCTCTCCTGTTTGGATTTACAAGCAACTTGGCCTCTTGAGGCATGTCTTCCAAAGGCTTGTGCAGGAGCTGAACAAAGATCACAGCTTGAAGCACAGCAAATACATCACAGCCAAAGAACAGCTTGCCATTTTTCTCTACCTCACTCAGACTGGGTGTAGCTCCTGGATGTTGCAGGAGAGGCTTCAGCACAGTGGTTCTACTGCCAGCAAGTACATTCTGCTAGTTCTTATGAGAATATCTGAGCTGATTTGAAGCAGCTACATCAGCAGTTCTGTGTTTTGCTATGCCAGTTTACATAACATTCCATAGTGCCATAACACCATAGGAGGTCCCCCAATTTATAATGCACCAGTCGTATTATGTAGCCTTCCAAGGATGCTATGGAGTGCTATGGAGTACACTGTAGTTTGAGCCCATTGCTAGGTGTTCCAGCTAAGAAAGGGAGTTTTCTGTGCTCCATTGCCAAATTTGTCTGATATGTAGTCGTCTCATCATGAGTAATGAGATAGATTCAAGTGTTTTAATATACATGAGGCTCCCTATTGAATTCTACTTATCCCTTATCCTGTGGTACATTCCAATGGTCCCCATCTTGCGCTGCAATCACCTATCTGCCATTGACTTGATGCTGTGCAACTGAGTAGAAGAGGAAGGGCATGTCGATGAATTGCAGCAGGCACTGATGTGGAATTGGAACGTGTTGCCCTGCACTGGAAGTTCAGAGAAAACTGGAGATGGAGATAAGAGGGACATACCAATGGAGGGGGTGGTGCTGGTGCTGAGCTTACATTTTTGTTGGAGGACAAGTTCTGTGGGTCATGCACAGTGATGGGACAAGAGAATCAACAAAACACCTACCAACAAGCAACATGCCATGGTGGCATTCATGTTGCACCATGCTTTCTTCCAACAGCAACTCCACTGCACCCTCTCGCAGTTGACTTCCCACCTCAACGTCAGTGTTGTTGCCAATCATGTTGTTGTGCTTGGAGTTTCCCTGGTCCGAGAGGGTGTTGTGGTGAGTTGTCACACCCTTGTTGATGTTGGCAATTGACAGACAAAAGTGAGCTGCTTCTCAGGGACTACACAACTGGGGTAGAGATGTGGGGGAAGGCAGGAAGATGATGGTTCGAGTTCAAGTCAGCAGTGACCTTGAGAAGCCTGATAAGTCGCTACCATTTCAGGAACTTGAACATGCACATGACCAGTTAGGGCAGGCTCAGCAGACTTGGATGCAAGTAGACAAGAAGCAACCTCCCTCAAGAAGGGACAAGATAATTGGTTAGATTGCAATTGTGAATGAGAGTCAATCTGCCTCTGGTGATGAATGTTATGGAATGCTATGAATCATGCAATGCATGCTATAGAATGCTCTAAAGTTAGACTGTAAATATTACATAGCATTAAGGTGCTATAGGCCACTATGAAATTTGAATAGATGCTATAGCCAAAAAGACCCATGTTATACCTTACTATGACTGAAAATCCAAAACTGCTGATGTACGTGCACAAAGTCACATTGGCCCTTGTTGGTCCTTTCTATGAGAAATATGTTAGGCTGCTTGATCTTGAGTCTATTCCCATGAAGATCCAGGAGAACCCCAAGTTCTTTCCTTACTTCCAGATGTGTCAGGGTGCCATGGATGGCTCCCAGTTTCATGGGTGAGAGATAATATCAGAATTGCAAGGGGTTTGTCTCACAGAATGTCCTTACAATCTGTGATTTTGAGCTCAAGTTTATTTATCTCCTCACTGGCTGGGAGGGCAGTGCAGCTGATTCAAGGATCTTTGAATATGCTCACACAAAGGACCTTCATCTTCCTGAGGGGTACTACTACCTTGCAGATGCAGGCCTCCCCCTTTGTGATATGCTGATGATGCCCTATTGTGGCACCAGATATCATCTCAAGGAGTGGTCTCTTGGTAACCAGAAGTATGTCTCCTGCAATATCTCTATTGTCTGCTCACTGAACCATACTACAGGCCACAAGACTACAAGGAACTCTTCAACCGGCATGCATCAGCATGAAATGTCATTGAAAGGATATTTGGTGTCTTCAATCATGAATTTTGGCTGATGGAAGCTGCACCAGAATATGACATGGACATGCAAGCAATGTTCATCCCTGCACTTGGAGCAATCCACAACTTCAGAAGAGTCTACGATCCAAAGGAGTCCCAGCCTTGAGGGGCCTGACATCTTCCTCTCAACCAAGTTCCTCTAACTCCAACAGCTCTCTTTTTTTTTTTTTTTTTTTTTTTTTTTTTTTTGATCAACAATTTATATAGCAGTGCTTGATGGCAGCCCACTCACTATCTACGTACATGCACAGCACACCCCCCAGCCGGTTACTAGGTAAACTACTGAAAGAAGGATACAAGTCCAACCCAAGGGCATTATGGTCAAACGCTGAAGCTCCCATGACGCCATACCCCCTAGCCACCCAAGGGCGATACAGGGCAGGGGACTAGGATGAGGAGGCATCAAGACCCAGCTCAGGTCCCAAACCCATCATCCCCTGTTCAGGGCCAAAAGACGTGCCACATGCGCAATTGTCCAGCACCACCCAGGAGGTGGCAATTTTGAAGCCTTGAGGCTGGCCAGCCAGATACGTCCCAACCCGAGGCCTGAGACAGAGGATGAGTGGGACTGCAATGATAGCAAAGTCCCAATGAGATGGTAGGTGTGGGTCCCCCAGCCCTAAGGCTGGATTGGCATCAGTTCACCATAAATCCCCCACAGGAGAATAACCCCACCTGCCCCGTTACCTGACACCAGAGTGGTCCCAGTTGAAGCCAAATGCCAGAGGGTTGTGCTTCATAAAGGATGCCAGATCCCCAAAAAATTTAGGGAAATAGATGCTGTATGAGTTGCGACAATGCAGCAGGATATGTTTGTGAGTTTGGATGGGTGCAAGCCCACACGCACATGCGGGGTTCTCAGGTACAGTTGACTATCTCATAATGCATAGCCCTCGGAACGCCCTCCACCCTATGCATTATGAGATTTATTCAGTCCCAGCAGTGTCACTCTTTTGTGACCAGTGTGACCCATGGGTGCTGCGTGACACATTCAGCAAGATTTGGAGAACTCGAACTAGATTGAAACGACGTAGATAGTACACAGTAATGTAATTATTTCTTTTGGAAAAATACATCGATATGGCATTGCTGCTGTGAGAACTCTTGCTTGTGTAGATGTCCTCAGAATTCTCGAAGAGCATGGTTGAGTGGTGTTGCATTGTAACCGGGGCCGCCAAACTTGACTGCCAAACGCTCGAGTTGGGCAATCATTGTGATCGTTTCACAGCAGGATGTTTCAGGTAGTGGTTCATCATTCTCGTCTTCATCCTCGTCTTCAATTTCTATCATTTCCCCTCGTTTAATCCTCCCCTCATGAATAACTAAATTTACAATCCCCTTATTGTTAGATTTGGTCATGTGACCCTGGTTGGCTCACGTGCACGTGTACATATTCGGTAGTTTCGTGGACAATGCAACTTGCCGTCGTACTCAGTACTTCTGTTGTGGTCATTAGGTGTTTGTGTCCCCCCTTAGGTGTCTCTTAGGTGTTCTCCTGCCCCCTCCATCATCCACCACTTCTAACACTTATCACCATTGGGGAAGGCATGTGGTGATTCTTCAACATCTTCTCGCTTGTCAGCTGGATCGATGAGGTCGTCGATCGTTGGTGCCTCGCCGCGAAGACACTTGCGCTTCTGCAGTTCCTGAATGGACCCAATGAGTGCGCTCTCAGCATCACTGAGCTCAGAAGGGCGTGCTTGGGCAGATGCCGTGACAGTGGGTTTTGGACGTGTGAGAGATAATTCACAAAGTGCTTTCTGGGCTTTTGCAGAATCACCTTTGGCATCCATGACTGCTTTGAGAGCAGGATACCACTCTTTGGCAATGTAGCGATCTCCAAGATGGGTGGATAGTTTCTCCTCAGCTTGGGGCAAGGTCATACTCTCTGAGCCAGCAAACTGTCAAAGAATATCCCCTGCAATGGGATCAGCAAGTGGGTCAGAGGGGGATTCTCCATCATCTGATTGGGGAAAACTACCATTAGAAATCAAGTCTGAAAGGGTAAGAATAGAATACGCACAGCAGTTGGATTCTTGTGTGATTCCAGCAATGTTGAATGGTTTCCATGGTGATGGCATCCCAGGCTGCATCGGCCAATGCCATAGCCTCCTTTAGGTTGATGGCAAAGATGTTAGCTTCACCTGCCTCGTCAAGGTCGATAGCGCATTGACAAAGATGTTTACAGTAGTGTGCCTTGAAACAGCAGATAATTCCAGCATCAAGGGGCTGGATAAAAGAAGTAAGGTTGGGCTCAAAGAAATCAAGCTCTACGTTTGTTGGCTGATACTCAATGTAATGGCCAGAGAAGTTGTCGAGGGAGAGCAGGACATGACGCATTTCACGTCGCATCTTCAAATCAAATAGCTTAACCCACCTGAAGCGCTATAATTAGAATGACATTGTGACCATGAATTAATCCTCAGGACGCACTCTTCAAATAGGACTGCAGTCATCCAGGCCTTCTTGTTGTTCCTATAATAATATCCAAAGGTGTTGGGTGACTTTTGACCAAAACAGACAGGCTTTGCAGCCTTGCCAATGTAAATGGCTGGCATCTTCTCTGAGCCATCAGCATTGCATGCAAACCCCAAGGTGATCCTGAACTTCTTTTTGCTGCTCATTTGCTTTACTGACAGTCCACGCTCAGGTGCAGCCCTAACAATGTTAAACCATTGAGACGACATGAAAGATTAAGATAATCTACTCACTTAGGGTAAAGACCTGTTTCATCAAAGTTCCAGCGGTCCTGAGGAGCATATTTCTTCATGAGAGCTTGCAAACGCACTTGCTCAGCCTCAACTGCTGCAAGATCAACAGAGCCAGCTTCTCCATGTCGGCAATGTTCCTTGAGCCTGTAAGTCTTGCAGAATGAGGCAACCCAGCCATCTCCCACAAGGCGCTGATCCTCTGGCACATTCAGCAAGTCCTCAAATTGGGCACGCTTCTCCCGAAGCATCAGTCCAGTGACAGTCTCTCCTTTCACATCAGCAAGATGATGGACCCAGAGAATCAAGGCACGTTCCACATCAGGACATGTCACAACACGAGCACGCTTAGCAGAAAGAGCTGTCAGGTTGGAGTCCTTGCACACTTTGAGCTCAGGGCGCTTAGCAATAGCTCGAGAAAGTGAGCCTTGAGAAAAGACCAGAGCGCTATCCTTTTTGTTCTTGAAGTGCTGAACAATGGCTTGCTGGCTCATCGTACTTTTGTGGAGGTCTTTGTTGTCCCCCACATATCCCTATAGGACTCCAGTAGACTCCAGTGGACTCCAGTAGAAATATATTAGCAGGAACACCAGCCAAAAGTGCCTACTGGACTCCAGTGGAGTCCACTGGAGTCCACTGGAGTCACCACCTAAAGTCTACTGGAGTTCACTGGAGTGTACTGGAGTGGAGTGTCCATCTTCCACTGCACTCCTATAGGACTTCAGTGGACTCCAGTGAACAATGTCAAGAGATGTCATGGTCATAGAAGAAAAATGTGACTGATAGCAGGTCATGTGATTTTGATCTGTCTTTTCCTTCAGAGTCAGCTTCTGAAAATTTGATATTATAGCTTCAAATAGAAACAATTGATAAATATATGATTAACAGGCCCAGACTTGGCATTGATGAAGAGCAATAAAGCCATCAATATTGGAGTCACATGTGACAAACTTAGACTTTTGCAAAAATGTCTTGCTCTCCTTTAGACAGGAACCAGGGGAGCCAAAATGCAAAATTTACAGGTCAGCCATGACCATGAGAATTCTATTTTTTTTAAAAAAAATTGCAATAAAAGCTTTAGACTTAGATGACCCTGGAATCTACTTGTATGATAGTATTTGACTCCATCAATCCCAAGATATAACTAAATAATGCTAAATTGCAAAATCAATCTTTTAAAAAAAATATTGTGTGTTTTTCTGCCAAGTAAAGCAGCTGATGCCATCATGCAACTTAATTCAGGGTCACCAAAAGTGCTCTATAAACTGGGAATTTTTTCTAAAAAGAAATAATTATTAAGCATCTGTGCGCTACATGCTCTATTATTGGATGGGCTTTGGGCAGTTTGCTCAATAGGGTATTACTCATTCTGATGTATAAATAGATACCAGATAGTAGTACAATTTGATACATTTTGCTGGTCACTACAGGTGCACACTAGTGCTATACTCTAACATAGTACTCTAGTAGACTCTAGTAAGAACATATACTGAAGTCCAGTGGAGTCCAGTGGAGTTCAGTAAGACTCCAGTAAGACTCCAGTACCACACTCTAGTGGAGTCCACTGGAGTCCACTGGGGTCCACTGAACTCTGGTATAATTCCACTGGACTCCACTGGATAATATGCCAACTCCACTGGAGTCCACTGGAGTTCTATAGCACTCTGTGGGGGACCACTAAGTACTGCTTTTGTGCGTGTCCCAGAAGGCCAGAACTGTTAGCCAATCAGCGAGCGTCAAGTTCTCCTGCCGATCAGGTTTGGCAATCTTTGCAGAGGTTCTTGGTGCATCCTTCTTTGGCGGCTCTCTGGGTTGGCGGTTGTAGGGTTTAGGCTTCTCCCGAGGCTTGCGGGTCAGCTCTGCACCGTCAGGAGGATTCTTTGGCATCATAGATGTGGTCAGGATTTTTTTTGGCAAGTATTCGATGTATATATATGTATTTTTTCACTATTGGGCCACAACCTGTGGCTCACACAGCCACTGATGGTATGGAATTATGCCCAAAACGGGTAGTGGACCATCCAAAATGAGTGTGCTGGTGCGATTGCCAGTGCTCATGTGTCCTGCAAAAATGAATATTGAGGGTCATCAGGCTATGCATTATGCATTATGCGTTATGTAGGCTTTTTCCCGCTTCCCAACGTGATGTAAGGCAAAATTCTATGCAATATGACACTTATGCATTATTACCTAATGCGTTATGAGATAGTCAACTGTATATTGAAGCATACGTAGTACTCTCCAATGGACGCATGGCCAGTTATGCACCAGCACACACGGGCAAAGTCCGTCATGCGGTTTCCAAAGTAATTCAACCACAGACCCTGATTGAGGTACGTGGGGTGGTACAGCCACCTGTCAGGCTGCTTGAGGCGCAAGAAGTTGCGCCCCCGGTAAGTAGGGTCCTGGAACATGGTTGCCCATGTGTCCAAAACTGAGTGAGCTGCCTTCAAATGAAGGGAGTCAAGCGATGTGTTGACCTGGCAGCCAGCACAAACTTTGAGACTGGTCACGTACTCATGAGCAGCTCCATGAATATCCCAGCAAAGGCTGGAAGGGACAAAGATGAAGGTGATGCGACGGAGATCATCTGCTGCGAACCATTCACTAAGCGTGCGACACATGGACAGGGAGTGACCCTGACCTGAGTGAACAGAGGGGTCGACCGCCCGCTGGGCAGAGCCCAGCGAGTCAGTAAAGACCAAGATATGATGACAGTCAGCCTGCCTAACAGCAAGGCAGATGGCTGCTGCAATGGCATTGAGTTTTGCATCAGGTGCAGTAACCCTGCCAGAGACATAGCGAGTCCTGTCGAGCTCGGTGTGTCCCTTGTAGATGATGGCAGCCAAAGTTGCCTGGTGCACTAACGAGAGAGGGACAGACCCATCTGCTGCTGCCAGCACTGTGAGGGGATCAGCCCTCACTTTCACGATGAGCTCATCCAGGTAAGGTTTATGATCGACCCCAGGAGTACAATCGTCAAAGAAAATATGGTCCGCGTAGCAGTCCAAAAGGTGGTCCCCTGGCCTGGCCTCTGGAGCAAAGGGCTTGAAAGACTTGGTCAGAGCAGGGAGGCAGTCGATTATTTCCATGACCATTGAGGTGATGCGACCCTGCATGGATGGGGTCATTGAGGCAGAGGAGTGAGGGTGAGGCTCAGCTCCCTTAGTATATGCCAAGCTCAGCATGGAGTGCAGCAGGTGCGTGTCTGAGAGGGTGGCAACGCGGTACACCACACGCACTGCCAGCTTCTTCAGCATGAGATGGACAGGGATGAGGCCAGCAAGGGCCTCAAGCATGCCTGTAGGGGAGGTGCAGAACGCACCTGTAATCCAGAGAGCAGCCTTATGCTGCATTCTGTTGAGGTGGGTCAGGGCCATCTTATAGTGACCACCCTGAAAGTACCACAAACGATAGCCGTAGGTTGCAATGGGAACGATGCATGACCTGTAAAGTAAGTGCCTTTGTTTTGGAGTGAGGCCTCTGGTAGAATTCCCAAGCATGCCCATGGCTTGCACAGTGGTGAACGCCTTGGTGGTGTAGAAGCAGACATGCTCATGGAAGGTGAGCACACAGTCAAAGTAGAAGCCCAAGTACCTCCAATAGGTCTTGGGCTTGAGAGGAGTGTTGCCAGTATGGGGTGCATACCCCAGATCCAGTGAGGGATTGTACACGTCGTGGTGACATGTAAAATGGAACAGCTCGGTCTTGTCATGTTCAAGAATGAGCGCAAAGGCAGTAAATAAAACATAGATAATTCTGTAGGCCTTATGCAGGCCCACATTATTATCATCGAGCTCCTTGGACTGGGCCAGAATGGTCCCATCATCCACAAAGGACAGGAGTGTCGTCTGAAGCAGCGCCGCCTTGATGTAGTAGAGCTTCATCACCAGAGTGACAAAGAGTCCTGAGATGACAGGGGAGAGCACAGAGCCCTGCCCCACCCTGACGTCTGCAGGCCAGGGTGTGGATTGGAAGGAGTTCCAGCAGTAAACTGTGGAGCACCTGACCAAGTAGTCTGCAAAGAAGTCCACCAGAAGCAGCGGAAATCCCTGCTTGTGGAGGACAGCCATGAACATGTCATGGTTGATAGATGGGAAGAATTGTGCGATGTCAAAAGCCAGCGCGCTCATTGTCTGGAGACCCTTCACCCACCCTGCTCGCACGAGATGTGTGAGGATCGATCCAGCGTCCTCTGTCGACCGTTGGTGAATGCCACCAAGTTGGTTTGGATGGAAGATATCATGTTTGACAGCATCAAACTGTGTCCAGTTTGTGAGCATCTTCTCAAAAAGTTTCCCAAGCGTGATGAGTAGAATGATAGGCTGGAAGGCCTTCAGAACAGAGTAGGAGGGCTTGTTTGTTTTGGCACGATAACCAACAGCGACTCCTTGAAAATGCGTGGCCAGCACCCCACCCAAAGGGAAGCATTAGCCAACACGATAAAGAGGGCAAGGACATGTGGATCCTTGACCAACTCTTTAATGTGGGCCCATGTAATGTGGTCCAGTCCAGGAGCAGAAGTGTTAGCACACCCACTAAGGGCACTCTTCAGTTTGTGCTCTGAAAAGTCTGACCACTCCCTGACTGGTTCATCAGGGAGCTCATCTAAAATGGAGGCATCATACTCCCAACCAGAGGCCAAGTTGTAGGTGCCATGGAGGGCGTCCCAGAGGTCGTCCATGTTGTGGCAAGGCTGGCCACAATAGCAAATAGCTTCACATGGAGGGAGCTTGCACTGCTGGACCCATTCCATAAGGTCCCAGGGGTGCTTGCGAGAGGTAGCAATTTCTCTGATACAAAGATTGAAGAATTCATGCTTGGCAACTTTCTTTGTCACGATGAAAGACCGGTAATCAGCCAGTGTATGAGTTTCCTGGTACACCTTGAGTCTATCTGAGCACTCCTTAGTCCACCAGGACTTGGAGCGCTTGCATGGGCAGGACTCGGTCGAGTGGGTGAGCCACGCGTCTGAGAACGCCGCAGCAATGACATCAGCCAGTGCCTCGACGCCCTCTGCTGTGGTCAGGGTCATGACAGGAACAGTTGCGAGGCCCTTGAGAATATCTGAAATGAACGCCCTATCAGCATCACTTCCCAGCTTGATAGTCCGGTGGCCCAGGTGGAGCAGCTCAGGTCCGATATCGAGATCCACCATGATTGGGATGTGATTGGACAGACCTCAGAAATTGTGCTCCAATCTGGGCATCAAGATCAGGATCTCAGATGGGGCTAAGAATACAAGATCGAGGACGTTCGATCTCTGGGAGGGGTTCAGACTGATTCGAGTCAGTCCATGGTTAAAAGGATGGGCCCACTCAAGCCCAATCTGAGATGTGGTGTCCTGCAGCAAGATCGCTGCAGTCAATTCACCATGATCATAGTCATCCCAAGTAGATGAGACGCAGTTGAAGTTGCCCCCCATATAGGAGAAGGGCAGTAGAGTAGGTGCACATGCTGCAAGGTGTGTGATCACTGTGTGCTGGTCGTCAGAATAGACGTTCATAAGATGAAAGACCTTGCCACCTGAGAACAGGGACAGGACCAGGATGTCTCAATGGTCGATAATGTCACGATGCATCAAAGGTCGATAGTGCGATAGCCTCATCAAGACGTAGGCGATCACGTGAGGGATTTCCCCTTCTTTAATGCGCACCATTTGCAACCAATTGGGGTGCTTCAGTGCGCTGACTACTTCATCGCCCTCCATTGAAATGGTGGACGGTGCTGTTCTTATGAAATCCCAAGGCATCTCTTTTGAAAAAACAATATATCAAACTTGTTATTACAAAGTTCGAGGAGGGTGTCTATGTGGGCGTATGTATGGCAAACGTTCTGACAAAAAATTCGTAACCCAGTCCTATTTTCCTGAAGGATGTCCTCCTCCATTAGTCTAGGTGTGGGGTGTTAGAATGTTGGCAGCGAGCGGTGCGCTCACGTACCTTGCGATATTCCTCCGTGATCCACACACGGTCGAAATGGTGGTCCCAGTACTTACACTTGGATGAGAATGCTGGGTGGTCGCCTTTGCAGTTGATGCACCAGGGGGTGTGCAGGCATGGCTCGTCCTTTGGGGTTGGTGGGACCAGAGGGGTTGCCTTGGGGTTGCCTTTACAGCAGCCTGCCATACAACAGTGCTCGTCCCGATCGTGCGGGCCATAGCAGTAAGGGCACCAGAGCTGCTTGACCTTGCAGCTGTTGGTGGGATGACCCCACTTCCAGCAGTGCTGGCAGCAGGGGACACCGGGGTTGTGATCAGTGGCGTAGATGTAGCAAGTTTGGGTAGCAAGCACAATGGTGCACCCAATAACCTGTTTGGTGCAGGTTCCCTGTTGGGAGTCCCACAGATTACAATACACGGTACACGAAGTACTGTGCTTGGAGTTGCAGTCAATCTGGGGGCGGCCGGTCAACCTCACAAACACCTCAGCATGAGCTGAGGTATGGAGTGCCTTTTCAAGGGCATCCTGGGTAATCTTATCCCCCTTCAGGTAGAAGTACAGGATGTCAAGTATCTTGATGTAAGATGTCGATGTGGGGAGCGAGACCTCAAACCCAGTACCTTTGGGGAGGGCTTCATGGACAAAGTTGGTGATGATGGCCAGGTCAGCCAGCGTCGCCATGGAGGGGGTGGCCATCAACAAACTGTCATAATGGCGTCGACCCTCAAGGAGGATCCAGCATCACAGAGGCGCCCATTGACTGTGTTGATGGCTGACAGAGCAAGGAATCTGTGCAGGGGGACCTGAGTGAGGTCACCAGCCACAGACACGAGGACTTGCTTCTGGGAGAGGCCCTTGTAAGTGAACTTGGGAGTGACCCGCTTGTGAGAGTGGGTCGACATCGGGATGGTGGGGTTGAGGAAGGGCGCTGCCACAGGGGTGGTGATGGGGGTGCGACTGGGCCAGGTCCTAGCAAGCTTGCCAGGATCAACCAAGGGCATCCCTTGGGAGGCGATGCCAGCCCAAGTAGTCAGGGGTGGGCACAGCTTGGTAGGAGGGTTGATTGGCAGAGGCAGACCAGGGCAGGTGTAGGTGACCTTCTGCTTCTTGGGCAGAGGTGGAACCAGACGGTCGACGCCACGAGGGTGGCGATCCACATCCTTGCCCTTCTTCAAGGCGAGGATGCAGGGGGGAGAGATCAGCAGTGCTTGGGTACTGGCCAAGTCATCCATTGCCTGACTGACAACTTCCATCAGCACTGGCTCCTGAGCTGGTGTCGATGCTGGGATGGGTGGCAGGGAGAACTGGATGGCTTCCTCCTCTGCGTGGCCTGAGGTTTCTGCGTGGACTGCTGAGGTGATTGTTGCATTGTAATAGGAGTCTCCGGTCTGGAGACTGCCAAAAGATGAAGAGCAGAGAGCGACGACAAAGTTCGCCATTGTGTCTGCAAATGGTGTGGTATGCGTATCCTCCAACACCAATAGATTGTAGTGTGTAGCATCCATCAACCAGTTGGATGCTTGCCTGAGAGTGGTGGTCATCGCCTTGATATCATTGTCGAGGCTCTCAAAAGAGCTGACCAACTCGACAGCGACCGGACCAGGAGGGGCAACAGAGGAGAGGCAGGATGAACCTTGAACCTCCACCTCCATATGTGACTCGACTCTGAGGGAAACGTCCCTGGGGACTGGGTTTCTCATCATGTTGGAACCTTCAGACAAGGAGTGACGTGAGCTGGATGATGCATGCGACTGGCGGGAAGATGAGCACCTGGTTTAAGCAGGAACATCACCAACGTACCTTTCCCTCGCAGAGGAGGTACTTGGAGTGGAGACTAGGGCTGGCACTGAGCCGCCGCAGGTCGATGTTGGTGGTTGGGCACTGGGGACACCCAACACTTGCCTCCCATCAGAACGGGTGCAACTGCTGGCTCCCCCACTCAGTGGGGTGTCAGACATGACTCGAGGAGTCAGTTGAACGGGTCTGCCAGTGTGGGTAGGCTTGTCAATAAAGCGTTGGACAATGAGGAGTACAGTGACGAGGTTGTTTACACTTGTTCACAAGTGGGCATTCAAGTCAAAGAGGGATGACTCCAACAGCTCTCAGGAAGAGCAGGAGCCACAAACTGTGACTGCAGAAGAGTTAGGGTTGAATACAATACTTTACCCTCCCCCACTGAATCCATGTGGAGTCCACTGGAGTCCACTGGACTACTGTATATTTGCACTAAGAAACCCAAGTCTGGACTAAACCTCAGTCCGGTCCAGTCCAGTCCAGTCCAGTCTACTGGACTCCACTGGACTCTATTCAGTGGACTCTAGCTCAACCTGGACTGGACTTGAGTCCAGTTCAGTCCAGTCCAGTCCAGTCCAGTCATCCAGTCCAGTTCAGTCCAGTTGAATCCAGTTGTTTAGTTGAGTCCAGTCATTTAGTCCAGTTCAGTCCAGTATTCTCACAGCACATTTTGTTTATATCTGAATTCAGTTTAGACTACTCTTTCAGATTTCAAATGCATAGCATAAGACTTGGTACAAAAACAAAAAAACAAATCATGACTAGTCTATATCCATACCCTCAGAACTTGTTTCAGATGACTGTTCAGATGACTGATTAGAAGAAGATTCTGATTCATTCTCAACTTCACTTGAGGATTCCTCCTCTGAGGAATCTTCCTCTGAGGAACCTGTAATAAAAGAAATAGGTAATTGAACTTTGGCATGATTTAAAGACTCACTCTCTGCAGAAACCTTCTGATCTTTAGCTTCATTTGAAGATTCACTTTCTTCAAAATCTCCAATGTCTTCCTCACTGGAGCCAGAGTCAGACCTATCTTCTCCATCACTTCTACTTGATAAATCATCAGCTAACTCTGCATCTTGCTCGACTTCAACTTCATGAATGAGTGCCGACTTTTCAAGGACATGTTTTGCATGATAAAAAAGCATTGAGTGCAAAAACCAGTTGAAATTGGGAATGGTCATGCATTTGAGAATGGTTCAAATCAGAGAGCCATGCATTGAGTTGTTCACAAGTCTGGGCGTTGAACTCTCTGAATTGCCAAACAACTCCCTTGTTGTCCACTTGTTGTCCAACCAGATTTGGTGCACTTCCATCAGATGGTGCTGGATTGCACATCATACGGCACAACCTATCAGAAGCCTGGTGATTGGTATAGTGATAGGAGTCAACAATAAAACGGCTGGTCTCCTTCCACTCTTCCCAAGACCTATTAATGGCTGAAGTGCGTAAAATTTGACAGGCCTTATTGATGCAAACATACTGAGGTCGAGATTCAGGAGTTGGATAAACATCAGTTAGGAAGTTACGAGTTCTTACATAAGTAAGACTCGTTCTTTCAGCCCAGGTCGCAGAGATCATTTTACTTTCCCACGTTATGGTCATCCATGCTTTTTTTCCCACAGTAAGTATTACATTGATGGCATAGCTACATTCTCAATAGTTCACTACATTTTTACTGGCTATTGTAGTAATTGTTCAGCCACTGCCACCTGCCCCTCTCACCCTCCTTGCCCTCTGCCACCACCTCTCACCACCCAACACCCCCAAGGGCCATCCAACAACACCCCTGGTGCATGAACGACCCTGAACTTCAGAGTTTGGGGTTGTTCGCATTTGTTCTCACCCCACCACCTGCCTAGACTGTCTATAGTTCAAGTTAGATAATACAGATATTCAAAAGAGATTCAAACTTCTACCTAGTTTGCCCTCTGATTTATATAGCTCAAGAGGAGCAGTTAAAATGAGGAGAGAGAGCAGAAGTGTTGAAAGCATTAGTGGGATGCTGAGTGTACAAGAGCAAGCCTTGAAAGTTGCCAAATGAAACCAAAACTCAAGTTCAACATGTCATGTGACCGTGTTCTGATGCTATTTCTAATCTGGATACGTTATTCTATACATGGATACGCTGAGCCTCATCGATTGACTTAAGAGAGATATTATCAAGAAACTGAAAACATCTAGACGTTATAGTGCTTTTAATGGTGCTACGCCATGCAGAATTATTCAGCGGTTGGTCGATCTGGTTTTGATAAGTCAGGTATTTGTTCTCAAGCAGATCATTCCAGCGACCATAATTTTGACCACTATTTTCAAATTCCCGAGGTCGTGGAAACCAAGACACCAATTTCTTTTTATACTCTGTTAGAGGCAAATGATTTTAGCAACAATGTTTATTTTATGTTTGAAAAATCTCACCAATAACTTCTCCATCTTCAAGTTCGTCATTCTCATCAAGGCGGCGTTTCAACAGAGTATAAGCGCCCAAAGAATGTTCTCCTCTTCATGCTCAGATTATCACGATGTATCCAGCCTTGACCTCAACAGTATATGCATGAAAGTTGTACCATCGCTGATATTCCTGATGGACCTCAAAGAACTGTCAAATGAAGCATAAGGCGCCCTACTGCATCCAGAAATAACCTCTCAGAAGAGCAGCTCGGCTGCTATATGCTTGGACATAATTCAGCACAGAGACTGAGGTAAGAGTTGAAGTCGGCTTTAGTAAAGGTGTGATCGAGTCGATGTGGATACTTGAAACGAGGATAATAATGATTAGGACGCTGACAAAGAGTCTCCTTCAATTGCAAAGTACGGAAGGGAATGCCATGATTGAGAAGAAAGTGAACAATGTCCTTGTCTTTGAAACCTTGATCAAGTCGACAGATAACGAGAACGGTGGAGGCAGAATACACAGCTATGTTCCATGGCGCTGTACGCTGCGATCCAAAATCGAACATATAGAGTGGACGTT
Source organism: Cyclocybe cylindracea (assembly GCA_013376435.1). Classification (NCBI taxonomy): domain Eukaryota; kingdom Fungi; phylum Basidiomycota; class Agaricomycetes; order Agaricales; family Hemipholiotaceae; genus Cyclocybe; species Cyclocybe cylindracea. The sequence continues at coordinate 66,359 of MPNV01002504.1, forward strand.
GCTGAAGTTTGTTTTCATTGTTGACAAACT
>MPNV01000931.1:0-11276 GCA_013376435.1 Cyclocybe cylindracea
GTCTTCTGCCGTGAATAACCTCTAGGTCTACTTGGGATAATGACAAACAACAGCTATGATTGAATGGAACAGGATTTAATAGGGTTCTTCAGAGTGCTCGATTTGAGCTGATTTGAGCTTCATTTCGACATGATTTGAGATTCGTTTTGAAACGCCGGCTGAGCCTCGGCATGGCTCGGGACGCCCGAAATCGTGCCCCGTGATTCGGAGGCGGTACGGTCAAAGGTGGAAGGGCAAAACGCCATTGTCGGCTCTTGTCGGACTTTAAACTCTGATCCTTCCGTGTACAGAATAGTGATGTAGATAGATAACGATTCTACCACATTTACAGCAATGCCCACTCGTACAGATAGACAGGAGGCTGCTGATGCCCTCCACCAGGCCTTTCTTGTCAACTTCCTTGCAGAACTCGAGGCCCGCAAGCTCCAGGATGAGCTCAAATATGGCGATCTCTCCGGGGACTCAGGCTCAGACCGATCAGATGTCGACATGGACAGCTCATCTTCGTCTTCACTTTTTTCGGAGTCCAGTACATCATCAAGCTCGGAGGAAGAGCTTACAGCTGCCCGGGACTATGTGGATCGGATGGGAAACCTCATCAGGAAAAATCCCTTTATATAAAGTGTTGAACACTGATCCAATGTGATCCAATGTGACTCCAAGCTATCCAAACCACTCTAAGGAGAGCAGAGAAAAGAATTAAAGCCATATGAGTACATGAAAGTATTCATTGCAGTATATTTAATACTCTAGCAGTTTGTACAGGTCAGATTTACAATGTAGTATCTTCTTTGTGGTTCCCAGTTCAAACTGGGCCTTCCTGTGCTATTTTTCTTCTCAGACACAAAGGGTGATAGAATGGATACTGCATTAATATCACAGAATTGCAGTTATATAAAATATTTGGGCTGCACCAAGAGAAAAATGTCAAATACCTTGTACTGGCCGCTTTTTCAAGAGTAAAGATGAAATATCTCAACAACCGCTCACTCAATTCATCTCAATTTTTGTACATCGCTACGAGTATAGTATGCGTACATAATCTGAAATTTTTGTGGTTTTAGGGGCAAAATCCATTGAGATATAATGGTTGCGCATTTGTGAAAACCCGCATTTGAATATCTCAACAAATAAAAAAGATGAAACCACACAAGTTGAGATCCATTAACAAGGATACTATATGTACATGCCCACCAAATTTCAGCATCATAGCTTCAGTGGTTGCTGAGATATTGCACCAACACTGTAAATGGGTGCACTGTTTTCAAGCTCTAAGTCATTTCAAACTCAGACAGGCTGGACGCTCATACCAGAGGTGGAAGCTGAATATCTCGGGAACCGCTACAGCTACCGGCTTGAAAATTTACAGGCAACTAGACTACATATTGTTGATAATGTCTGTAAAGCGAAATGTTATTGCGATGAGTATTGACCGAGATATGGAGATGCGGGTTTTTCCAAAAGCGCACAGGCTATTTCTCCTTCATTACTCACCCTAATTTTCTGAAACTCTACAGAACTGTTCGTTTATATTATGAGAAAAGGTGTGTAAATTTTCAAAAGCATAGCTACAGCGGTTGTTGAAATATTTAGCTCAAGGGCAACAGCTTCTCTGCTGGTTGCTCATATCAGAGGTGGAAGCTAAATATCTTGGGAACCGCTAAAGCTACTGCCTTAAAAATTTACAGGCAACTAGATTACATATTTCTAATAATGTCTGTAAAGCGAAATGTTATCGCGACGAGTATTGATTGAGATATAGAGATGCGGGTTTTTCAAAAAGCGCACAGGCTATTTCTCCTTTATTATCTGCCCTAAATTTTTGAAAATTTGCAGAGATGTTTATTCACACTATAAGTAACAGTGTACAAATTTTCAGGAGCATAGCTATAGCTGTTTTTGAGATATTCAACTTGAGGTGAACAGCCTGTCTGCTGTATAGCAGTGTCACATGTGGGAATAAGGCTCATAGGTGGACTCATTTCCCATCCATCTCTTTCTTCCTCCCCTCATTGTTGCATTCCCCTCTTTGTCTGAACAGCCTCTATACTCCTATGTTATAGTCTAGGAGTGAAATAAGATAAGTTTTATAACTGTTTCAGTTTTGTACTGATATATTCAACTGCCAGGTCATCACCGTTCACATTGAGAACGTCTACCTTAACATTGAAACCAGGTGAGTAATTTGTTAGTACTTCTAATTTCATTTACTTATTCCAAGTTGTTCCTCTTTTATAGAAAACTTCTACTATGTTAGACCCTCTTATGAGGGTCTAACCTGCTTATCTGCAGGAAGCCAGGTGCGCCATATGTCAATTTGAACATTAAACTCAAGTCTGCTTATATGATCGACTATCGCCTGCTCACTCCCTCAGCTATCACCAGCTCGCCCCCTCAACTATCGCCCGCTTGCCCCCTCAACCATCGCCAGCTCGCTCCCTCAACCATCGCCCACTCGCCCCCTCGACTATTGCCCGCTCGCCCCACCAACCATCGCCAGCTCGCCCGCTCACCCCCTCAACTATCACCCACTTGCCCCACCAACCATCGGGCCTGCTCGCCCCTCGCCCTCGCCCGCCTGCCAGCTCACCCCCTCGACTATGCCTGCTCGCCCCACCAACCATCACGCGCCCGCTCACCCCCTCGACCACCACTCGCCCACCAACATTCGCCCCGGGCTCGCCCCTAGCTATCGCCCCTACCGCCCCCTTCGCTTCGCAGCTCCACCCCTCGACTATCGCGACTTGCCCCACCAACCATTGCCTGGCTCACCCCCTTTTGACCATCACGCTCGCCCCTTCAGATATTGCCAGCATCGCCCCCTCGACTTATTCGGACCCTCACCCCCTCGACCATCGCCTGCTCGCCCCCTCGACTATCGCTGACTTGCCCCACCAACCATCGCCTGCTCACCCGCTTGACCATTGCCCACTCACCCGCTCGCCCCACCAACCATTGCCAGCTCGCCCGCTCACCCCCTCGACTATCACCCACTTGCCCCACCAACCATCGCCTGCTCGCCCCCTTGGCTATCGCCAGCTCGCCCCCTCGACCATCACCCGCTCACCCCACCAACCATTGCCAGCTCGCCCCCTCGACCATTGCCTGCTCGCTCCCTTGACCATCACCCACTCAACCCTCTTCCATGCAGGACTACAAATGTCAATATGAACATGACTGTCTACAGCTTCATATAACTACAACTGACTGCACATCATGTATTTAGTTTACTATTAGATATCAATATATCAGATTTCAGCCTCTCAAATAACATGAGCTTATGCTTTGAGGAATATCACCAAGATTATGTGCTCTAAAAATGATACATTTCCAACACTTTTTGTTTCAAAAGTGTTCAAAAGTGTTTTGTTAGCGAGAGGACTTGTGTCAAAGTGACGTTTAGTGTACAGATCATCCAATTTGCCTTATGTGCCCAAAGTCAAACAAAGTGACACTTTGGTCACACTTCTGGTAGAGGGCTTTTTCCTGATGCTCTATTCAGAGCGTTATCTTCAAGAACGTCGACCCATCACCAAAACACGGGAAAACTTGCGCCTTCTTCTTGATGACCACAAAATCAATCGCCCTGAAATTTTCCGATCCTACCTCAGAATAACTCCAGCCTGTTTCGATGATCTCGTCTCTGCCATTGAAGATGATGAAGTTTTCTGCAACAACTCGCAAAACGATCAAATGCCAGTAGCAGAGCAAGTTGCTATTGCACTCTACCGCTTTGGGCACTATGGAAATGCAGCATCATGCATGAAGGTTGCCTTACACTTTGGTGTTGGGTATGGTACTGTCCAACTTGTGACAACACGAGTCATGAAGGCCTGCTGCTCAGAACGCTTCCGAGCTGCATCTGTACAGTGGGCGAGTCCTCAGGCCAAGGAGGCTGCAAAGCAGTGGGTGGAGAAGGCATCATGTCCAGCATGGAGAAATGGTTGGCTTATGGTTGATGGCACACTTGTCCCTTTGTTCCGTCGGCCTGCTTTTTTTGGGAATGTGTGGTTTGATCGCAAGTCCAATTACTCGATGAATGTTCAGGTACGTGCTTCTGATATTTATTTGAAGGCTGAATATCAACTGAGCTATGCTATCTGCAGCTTGTTTCAACACCTGACTGCCAAATTATCGACTATGCTGTTGGACTGCCTGGCAGTCAGCATGATGCCTCTGCATGGGAAGAAACTCGGACCTTTCAGCGCCATTCTCAGCTTCTTGAAGATGGCGAGTGGGTGTGGGCTGATTCTGCCTACCCTTTGCAGAAATGGTGTCAAGCACCATACAAGAAGTTAGTTACAAAACCCCATCATGAGCAGTACAGAGAATTGATCATGCATATTTCTGCTAGGCCAGAAAAACTTACACGGGACAACACAACCCACAACTACCATGTCTCTGCTGTACGAGTGCGCTCTGAGCACTGTGTTGGATATCTCAAGGGTCGATGGTCATCTCTTCGTGGTCTCCGTGTTGCAATAAACAACAGTGCAGGTCTTCAATATGCAACTCTCTGGATTATTGCATGCATCCATCTCCATGCGTTTGCAATGAAACATGAGGCTGGCCAAGATATGTCCTCTGACAAATTTTATCGGCAGGGGAAGAAGTACCAGCGAAAGCAACGGCGGCTTGAGAGATGTTGGCGTCGAGCAAGGCGAGACAGGAATGCAGAGGAAGAGAATCAATTGGATCAGGTAAATGATATTGGACTACTAGAGGGAAAACTAAAAAGAGTGGAGCTAAAGGAGAGTATACTAGAGTATCTTGGCCAATGAAGCAAGTAATAGGGGATTAAAGTAGCTTCAGTATCATATGTAGTAATGAATGCAGCATAAAAATTAGCGAAGGTCAGGGTGGATGTTGTCATTGAGAAAGCGGAAAGGTGGAGGTGGAGCACCACCAGCTGGCCCTCCATGATGGGGACCAGGTGCCTCCCATGGCTGGGCAGGAGGTGGCGGTGGCTGAGCAATGCCAAAACGCATCTGGTGCTGCATCTCAAGCATACGCACCTCATGTGCACGCTGGCGTTCAGCTTCCTGAGCCTGATGTTGCATCCGCTTTAGCTCAAGGTCAGTCTTGAGCTTACCACGAATCCGAGCCCGCTCTGTCTTCTCCTTCTCCTTGAACGTGATGACCTGAGTACGTTGTTGGCGATCTTCCTCAGCAATTTCATAGATCTTGTCGTGAATTGCTTTGCGTCGTGTGGATGGGGGTGCAGGTGTACTAGCTTTTGCTTTCTTTGGGACAGGTGTCTTCAGCACTGACTTGGGTTTGATGTGTTGTGGTTGTGGTGATCCGACCACACTAGATTTGTCAGCGTAGTGGTCAGAACGAGAATCGTCGTCATCGTCCTCAATGTCCTCGGTGGCACTGGCGTCATCTTTTTCCTTCTTGTTGAGGTCCGTGGCCATCTCGTCGTCATCAGACTTGCCAGAGTCATCATCTACAACCTCAACCTCTGTTTCATCATCACTGGAGGGTTTCGGGGGCCTTTTTCGCTGTTGAAAGGGTGTCAATTATGTCTAGGGTTTATGATATGAAGATTATCATACCTTTTTACCAGCACCCACATTGAGAACAGCAGTATTAACAGAAGTCTGACTGTTGGCAACAGCTGAGCGGTCCACGGTGGGATTCGTCCCAAGAAGGTTGTGCATCCGTAGGAACCACGGAAACTTCGTTTGAATTTCCTCTTTGGCAAATATGAGATGTATGTTCATGAACAAAAATAAAAGAGCTAACCCCAAAGATTAGCCAAGGGAGTTCCAGCTGTGATTTCGTCTTCACGGCCTGCATCGAGTAAGCCTTCCCCGGTCTCTCCGAGTGTTCCCCGATAGTCGCGGTATAACTTCTTCAACCTGTATGACTATGATATTTATGACGATTAGGGCATATCCAAAGAACACGCACGCAGAAATCCGATTTCCAACTGCTTTAGCAAGCGCAGAGAGGTCGTCTTTACGAAACGAGAGCTCTGACTGGCCCTCAGGTGGTTCTTCTGTCTCGAAAAACAGAGTCTGTGCCACTTCAGCATGGAGTTCAGCCACAGGCTGGCCACCAGTTGAAACAGGTGTGGACTGGTCCTTCGAGAACCCAAAAGCCTGACGGTAGCGTGGCTTATCCTCGATGATCGTGAGGAGGCTGTCGGTGTAGTGGTGGTAGATCGTGCGCTTCCATCTGCGTGTCATGATAAGATCAGTCCAGAGGAACTAAAAAAAGAACTGTTACGGCACGCACTTGACTGTGGCAGCTCTTCTCGCCTTGGTCACCTCTTTCGAAGGGGTTTTGGCTGTGGCCCTTTTGTTCCTTCTTGACCGTCTTCCCGTTGCTGTTTTCTTTGCCAGAGGGGGGCTTCTTTTTGGCATCGTGCTTGGCAATGAGAAGTCGGGCCTCGAGAAGCTTCTTCTCCTCGGCAGCTGAAGGCATGACGCGTCCGGGAGGGAGAGAAACACGTCTAGGAGGGGAGGGGAACACGCCGCTCCAGGACCTGTGTGTGCAAGGAAGTTTAAAGTCCGACAAGCTTGGCATTTTGCTTCAACTTTGACCGTAACGCGCCGCCTGAATCAACGGGCACGATTTCGCGTTCCCGAGCCGTGCCGAGCTCATGCCGCGTTTCAAACGAATCTCAAATCATGTCGAAATGAAGTCAAATCGCTCAATCGAGACTCTGAAGAACCCTATTATGTATTATCACGAATCACAACTTGAAAGTCGCGCCGGCTCACTCTCTGGGGGCTCAATGCGGGTTTACAATAAGGGGGGTTCACAAATAGAATTATCCCTACAAGAGAACCTTAGAACATCGAGCACTTACTGGAACAACCGACGTGCAGCACTGGATGAAGCCCGCTCCGTTGTAGCAACGGATAGACCCAGCTTGCCGGCGCTCAAACTGTAACAAGGATTTGAGTGTAGCACGGAGAAAATATGATAAACACTACCACAAGTGCCAACAAGGACGGTGTGGCGGCAGCAAGAAATACAAGGGATAGCAGTCGCATCGGGTAGGGAGGAGATGGGCTGGGGACTCTCGAACTCACTCGGCAATATATAAGGACCTGTCATGTCCTGAGAGAAATAAATGAGACTCCTGCCACGCCTCCCCACCTGACTTGTCGAAGGTTGAACGTTGCTTACGAGTCAACTTGTTCAGAACATAAGGGTCATACACATGACATGCAATCGTCCAAGAAATGCATTACTGAAGTGGCACTATTACAGCTCGACTGTCAAATGAATGCGATAGGGTATCTAGCAAGGAGACTATTCAGCGTCAGATCGTAGTGGCACAAGCAGATCGGAATGAATCATACGATTAATACAACGTTAACGCGTCAGACTTCATGGCCATGGAGAGCATACCCCTCACTTCATCGTTCATCATAAGGAAAAGGAATGCATGCCCCACCATCGAGCTGTCGAGCTACGGCGCGGTGTCAAGCCCCATCCACGGCGACGGGTTCAATTCCTCGTTCATGGACACTTGATACGTCACGAATGTATCCAACCCCTCCTGCCGGAATTGCTGCAGACGCTTCTTCGGCCCTTCCTCCTCGAAGGATGTGAAGTTGCATTTGACGAACTTGACCCGTGAGACACCCTCCGAGGAAGACGTCCAACGCGATGCGACAAAATCACAAAGAAGATCCTGCGAGGCATCGCACAGCATGAAGTCGAATCGCTCGAGCCTGGGGCATAGGGGACCGTCATCAGGAGCGAGGGTCGATGTTGAGGCTGTCGGGGAATCTTGCAACGAATCTGAAAAGAGAGATGGTGATTCAGCATCTGAGAGCGCTAATTTCTCCGCCACAGTCACGATGGCCTCTGGTGTGTCTTCTGGCACTTCGTTTACCAGTTTCGAAGAAACTGTAAGAGCTTTCAAGATGACATTCTCAGGAGCATCTGGCCCGTCTTGCGGGTCTGGCCCAGCAGGCGCAGCCGTGGCCTGATGGTGCTCATCGTCCAACGGCAGTGATTGCATCTTCACAGCCCAGTTATGCACCACCAACTCGACCAACGTGGGCACCAAGCGCAGACACGCAATAAACTCGTCAGGTAGGATGGCCATCGACTCCACGTTGAGGGTCTCGAGAGGACACCTGCTCTTCTGCAGGAGCTGCCTGATCGCAGACAGCGGCTCGGGAGCAATACTCCCTTCCGGCCTGCCCGAGCGCCCGAGGATCTCGAGACGGCGCAGACGGGGTGTGCGGAGGTTCATGAGAGTGTTGCACATGTGGAACGTGTTGTGCAGGTGCTGGTCGCCGTCGAGGCACAGTGTTTCGAGCTTTGGTACTGTGACCAGCATGTCAAGCTTCTCGTATGGAGGCAGTGTCGCTGTGTGGGATAGGGGGAATTTGAGTGTGCATCCGATGAGGCCCGAGCATTGCTCGAGGACGGACAGCATCTCCCTCGAGTCGAAGAAGAAGAATGCGATGTTCGACTCGAGGTAGAGGGTCGTAAGTTGCGACCACAAGATCGATGGCAGACGGATACCGCCGCTGAGGAATGTGAGATTAAAGGTCCGTAACCTCGGCGAGCTCTCTGCGAACAACAGGCTCTCCGGCCAGCCATCGATGGCTTCTGGATCAACCGACGTCCGATTGTCCATCAACGACAGCCCCTCGAGGAGCGGCACGTCCTCCACCGTCAGTCCCATGAACGGCTTGAACATCTTGAGCGGGGCCTGGAAGTCCAGCACCTTCCATCGCCTGCACATCGGCACCAGAACCTCTAACAGCGACCCACAAAGCTTGACTTCGTCGTCTGAGTCGCTCGCAAACCACACGAACGAAATGTTTAGCGGGCAATCCCCAGAGCGGGAAAGCCACATCTCGATTAGTTCTCGCTTGCGCTGGAAGCGGGATGTTGAGGATACGGGTTTGGCGAAGTTGACGTTAGGCGGCACGATGTGGAGCGACGCCCAGAGTTGGGGGGTAGAGAGTGATATCCGTCGCCACTCAGCACACACTCGGCCGAGCAGCACGGGGGCTTCGGAGGCGTGCATGACGGCATTCCGGTTGGTGGGAAGACACCACTCGAATATCATTTGCAGGATTTCGGTAGGCAGGCGACGGACGGGAGAAATCAGGGCTTCGTGTGCTTGGCCGACTTGCTGCAGGTCGTTGCGTTTCTTCTGGAGGTCCAGCAGAGTGGCTTCGAGGTTGGCAATCTGCGAGTCGTAGTCGGACAATTTCTCATTTATCCGGGACACATATTGCTTGATATCACCGATTTCCGCCGCAGTCGGGATATGGTTGGTGAAGAGCTTGTCTTCGATATGAGGCGGTGGTGGAGGTACAACTTCGGGGTCATACGTTAGAGCAGGCTTGACCAACAAGGAATGTTAGGGAATTCGAGGTGACTCGGTATGAAACAACTCACCACGAGCGACTTTGGGCGCATTTCTGACGGGAATGCAGTGGCGTGCGTCGTGTGCAGTGGAATCTGCACGAGCGTCTCCCGATGTGCGGTCGTCTGCGATTGGCAGTGAGAAGGCTTCTTGCTTGTGGTTGGTATATTCTCTCCAGTTTCTACTACAATTGGCAGAGGCGGTGGTGGTTTACTCGGATCTCCATCGCCCTTGCATGCACATCAGAACACGAATAGAACCTGCATGAATATGCTCACCACGACCGACACTTCGTCCATCCCCTCTGCGTGAAACAATGTGCAAAGCTGGGGATTCTTGGTACAAGGCGAAACCTGAGCCTTTTCCATAGCCTTCGGGATATGAAACCCCATTGGTCGACGTCGTACGAAGTTATTGTCTCGTCGAGTGGCTGGCTGTGTTCAACCGCTACAAAAACAATGTCAGAAATCAGGGTGAAGCATCAGCATTTGAATACAAAGCCTACCATGAGCATATAGGATAAAAACTAATGTAGTAGATGGTGTGAAGGCCAGATATTAGAACGCAGCACGGAGAAGAGTTGGAGACGAGGCCGTCGCTACGCAATTGCTCCTACCATCAGAGAAAACGGGAAAACGGGCTTTCTCCTTATGGGGGTTAGACGCACGTGTCAAGGTGGCGGGTGGCTGTACCGCCTTGCAATCCTTTGCTCTCAACTGCTGTTGTTTTCGAGGTAATACCAACATTCAGGATGTCAATCTCAAGCTTTCGCCCCCCATAAAACCATGTAAGCTGATATTAATCACGACACCGGAGTTCTGATGAGTAGGTCACAGTATTCTCTCAATTCTGTCTCGATGATAAGCTCGATGTTCAGGATCCTGCGCGACGGCATTGGCTGCAAAATATATCTAGCTACGTTGCAGTAGGTACGAAATATTCTGAAGTACTCTAATGCTCACTCGTTTCCGGTGATAGCACACCATCTTCCCGTCCGGATCTTCACACCAATGACAGTCGTGGCGCGATGGTACAACCATAACGTCCTCAGCTTTCGAATCACCCCGCTCTCCGGCCGCTTTCACACATAGAGGGTCGACTTCAAACTGCTGAATTCCTCAATCACGGAAGTTCAAATCCAGCTCAACACCCAAACGCGATCCGACGCAGTGCATGGGTCATTCACCGAGACTCGCAAAGATCTCCAGATGCAGGCCTCGTTGACCGGAACTTACATGAATACTGTTGAAAGAGACGCTCGAGCTGCGCACGGAACTTGGATCTGGAATGGGCACCTAGGCACACCGACGACTGCGTGACAATGGCCGCTGACGAATCCAGAGAATCCTCGAGACGGTTGATTCGAGACCCAGAGAGGTATATATAAAGCACGAAGGCTGAAGCCACACTTCGTCAGTTCTGCAGACTTCCTGTCTGTCCTGCCTTGAAGCACTTCCAAATGTAATGATACCTCGGATATGGAATATTGGTGTGTCCTCTTCTGCATCTCGACGTTGTAAAGCAACTGACCTGAAGTATCAGATGCCATGAATTGGCCATGGTTGTTGGGCTATAAATGTCTGGTATGTCGTTGTCTCGTCTTTTTGTGTCGCAGTTCGTCATCCTCGCATAGTAGCTGCTTCCCTCTCTAGACGGCAACTCTCCTGTGTTTCGACCATTGGCGCTTGGTGAGTAACAAACCAACCTCTCGCGAATGATCCCTTGGATGACTACCTGTTCTATGTAGGTCTCGTTACTTGGTGTCCCCCCGGAAACTCGATGGTTGGAGATTCTCTTTCTGCATAGAATACTATGTCTGTAATTATAAGTTTAATGCCAGTAATATTATTGTCACATCCTTAATCAGTGAGAGTTTTTATAGTTGAAATAAGCCAATTTGAGGAGAAAATCGGAGAAAATC
>MPNV01000315.1:0-10167 GCA_013376435.1 Cyclocybe cylindracea
GGAGCAGGAGGGGCGCGCCCAGCCGTCGAGGCGGGCATCCGAGCGGGAAGGGCGTACGGATCGGGCTCGGCGGGAGCCTGCAGCGCAACGAGCTGGCTGTTTTGAACGGGGTCCCAGCGATCCGGCAGAATATCGTGAATCGACCAGCGCATGGACCCACTTCTATAAGCTAGGGTAATGTATCAAAACCTGTATTTAAGCAGTCCAGCCTCACACATCAGGACAGCTATCAAGCAGTCTGTCACCGCAGAGGCCCACGGGTGGCCATGCCGTGCGTGCCGGGGCTCCATGCTGTGGGCGGGACCTGTCAACACGTGCAAACAATGCTGGACACAGTGCCCGAGCACTGTTTCTCGTCGTTTGGGGCGCTCCCGCCACCGTTTTCGACGGGGAAAAGGCGCCAACGATGAGGAAATATATTTCGTCATCGTTGTGCACCGTTTCCCCCATCGTCGGGGGGCGGGATGGGCTGGATTAGGAAGGGGTGCTTTGGATGATGCGGCGTTTCTTTGGGTATCACCTATTTTTAGATACTGTCATGTCCAATGAGCTCGGGCATACTCAAAGCATACCAAAAAAATGCGAAAAAAATTGTATTAAATTGCAATAAAATAAATACATGGCGAGGGTGGCTCTACTAGCCACCCGCTGTGAGATAGAAAGAAAGAGAGCAGAAACGGCGCGCCATGAACGCGCTGTTTCTGCTCGCGGTTCCTGTCGCGCCGTGCTCGCCCCAACGCCGTGCTCATCCTTGTCCTCGCGCTGTGGTTTCCCTCGTCGATCCTCGCGGCATGCTCGCCGTCGCCTCCCCTGCTCGCTGTTCCTCGCCGCTGCCATTCTGGTGGCCCACTCGTGCCGTGCTCGCCTTTGCGCCGTGCTGCACTTCTCCTGTGTTCATATCCACCCTGCCGCTACCGTGTTCGCGCCGCTGCGGTCTTACTCACTGTGCTGGTCCTCGCGCTGTGGTAGTCCTTGCCAGCGCTGGTCTTCGCCGTTTTTGTTGTCATTGTGCTGCTGCTTCATTTCCCCTGCCCGTCCTGGGTGTGTCCTCGTCGTCCTCGTTGTCATCCTCGCTGTGCTGGGTCGTGTTCGCCCTTGTTCGTCCATGCCTGCGATCGTACCGTCATCCCGTCCCCAACTTGCCGTCCTTTTGCACCCCAGATCTGTCATACTGCGTTACACATCGTCTCTTGGACGAATGTGGCTCCACGTCGATGCCAAGAAGGCGGAGTTGGGTGGCAAGGAGGAAGCAAGGGGCAGGTGTACATTCGAAGACGGGCGGCGCAGGCGGTCGTGGTGCGGTCGTGGAGAGAAACGGCGGCGCCGATCGCGCTGATCACGACGGACTGTCGAGGGAGGGTGCATCGGCGTCGTCTGTGGTTGCACAGGCGACGCTGATCGTCCTGGGATGGGGTACAAGAGGTGGGTGAGCAAGCTTCCCGAGGGAAGTGCGCAGTCACGTACCTTGCAGCCATGTCTGCTAGAATTCTATATCAAAGACTGCTTATCTCACCTCCCATAGCATTACTCAAAAACCACCCGATGAAAGACGCAAAAAACCACTTCGTATTCAAAAACTTGCAATAGATACCCAGATTATTAATGTTTGTGGATGCTTATTGGCGATGAGGTAGGCTCTTCTAGTTCCACGCTTGTGTTATTTGATAGAAAGTATAGAGCAGGCAAGAAATGGCGCGCCAATGAACGGCGCCTGGTTTGCTGCACCTCGCGGCTTTTCGTGTCGCGCGTGCTCAGCCATTACTGAAACGCTTCGCCGTTTCGCTATCACTTACTCTGTACACAATACTTCGGACGGCGGTGTGTTTTGTTTCTCCTTTTTTCGTGTCGTTACATCCTTGAGTTCGGGTTAACATGCTTTCTCGCGCGTCGCGCGTGCCCCTCTTATGTTGAGATCGTGTCGTTCTCTGGCGTCGGCCAATCCATACGCATCGCTCGTTGTTGACTGTATATCAGTCCTGCTTTGCCCTGCTCTAAGGTCATGTAGATTACAGCGCCAGGTCATGGATTTCATCATAGTTGGTCGTATTGGTCTTGTGGATTTTTTTAAAGGTGATTGGTAGGACAAGGTTTTTCATTTATTGTTGTTAAATAATAGACTATTTTCAAAATATCTACACATCAGCCGCCGATACTCGCCAGACATTGGAGTACGTAGCACTCTCGGGACAAAATTAAGGCGGCTACGGTTTCCTGACTTCCCGAATTGCTTTTAGACACACCCACCTTCTCTTTGGAGGTAACCACCGCACATTGGACACCATTACGACCATTCAAAAGGTTCCGGACCAGACTAGGGTTTCCCGATTCACCCAGCAGGAACCGCGACCGCCGGATCTTCAATTACGCTTTCCTCATTTCTCACGCCAGCCTCCGGTTCTCGGGACCATCAGCGCGGATCGCGGCCGGCCCGTTTTCTTTCTTCCCACGGGACCCCTTATACACAAACGGAACTTTGACGGCGCTCCAAGGTTCCTTCCCTCCGTCTTTCAGTCACTCAGAACCGTGACTCACACCTATCAGCACCTGCTCGCATTTCTGTGACATTCCTTCTTTGTTAGCCGTTGGCGTTCACCACACGACCCTTTTGCGTTGCGCGGGCACTCACGCTGCCTCGCACAGCATCTCTTCCCTTCGGCTTCTCCCTATTCATCGCGCTAGTCGTTGTACCATTAGATCGGGTTTCCATTACACATATCCACCCTATTTGCCAGCAGTGAATTCCTTGTCATGTGCAGAGGACACGGGAGTTTGCTGTGTTTTGTAAGCAGTTCGTTGACAGGGATCTTGTGCACAGACTAAGGGTCTAACCAGATATGTTTGACGACGGGATGACGGGTGTTGACACGGGGCTAGTACAGGCAACTCCGTCGGATTTGAATAATGTTCGGATAAGAGCAAATACCAGGGTGTGCAACAAGCGTTTGCCGAAGCAGCCGTTCTGCTGTGTCCAGATTCCCTTCTTGTTGTGTGCGAACAACTCAACAGCCGCCACTTTACAGTTTTTCCGAGGCTACCTACGCGCATTCGTGTGACTTCACGCACCCCACAGGTGTTGTCATGATGGACCAGGACTGTAGGAAATGGGAAGGCATGACACACAACCGAACCGACTCATAACATAGAGAATCGACGAAAACCCACGGCTGATTTGGTGCCAAGGGACTTAACACCAACTCACAGACGACGTCACACACAACTACCAGATGCTATCTAAGCAAATGTCAGGACCGTGCAGGCGCCGTATTACTCACACCTCGTACCGACCGTGGTACCCAACTACATCCGGTTGCTTCCGTTTTGTTGTGTCTCCATGGTCTGTGTTGTTCCGCCATTGTCAACCGACGTCATAACATTGCTTGTTGTGACACAGGTCCCGACACTGGTTTTTTTGTTTCTCGTCGTTTGTTTTTTCGCTCCCTGCCACCGTTTCTGACGGTGTGTGAAATCTCAAGATGGAGGTGTTGAAATATATTTCTGGTCAGACAGGTTGCGGTGAACGCAGCGGTGTTGTCGCCACATACGCGATCACTGCGTTTCCTGATAGCAGCAGTGTCCTACCAGAATTGTACCACAACAGCTGATCTAGTCACGTAACGTAGTCAAGTGTAAGTATCGCACCGAGCCATCTTTCCCAGATCGAGTAATGTCCGAGATCACATGGGTAAACCCAACAAAAAGCAGACGATTAGGGGAAACAATCGAGATACACACAGATTTAAGTTGTAATAACCATGTTTTCTACTAGCCACCCCCTATGGTTATTAATGATACAAAATTTGCAGGAAACGTTTGGCATTACGAACAACCGTTTTCTTCCTTGGTGCTGTCGGTCTCCGTCCTGTGCCTTCCCCTCCATCAGTGCCACTGTCCGGTGGTTCTCTGGTCGGCTCTCTGTTCTTCCCCGTTTTGGTCGCTGGATACGTGATATTGTCAAATACGACGAGCAGCTTTTGTCTTATAATATCCAACACGAATACGTGCTATCTTTCTTTTTGTTGGTTTCTTCAACTCAACTGCTGCCGACACATGCACGACGCGACGTACTCTCCGTCTCTGTTCATCTGTACCTCCCCCTTCTTCTCCCCTGCATCCCCCTGCTGTTGTCGTTCCTCGCCCGGCTGTGTCAATCGTCTTGCTCCATCGTTACTCGCTCCGTCTTATTTCACCTGGCGGTCGTTTGTGCATCGCTATGCGGTCCATCATGGTCCGCATCCTTACCTGGCACCTGTCTGTTCTCTGTTGCTCTCCGTGCTGGTTTTCTCTGCCTCTTGTTGTTGCCCTCCGTCAAGGTTGGTGTAACTCACCGTCTTGTGCTGTATTCCGTCCATTTCCTCGTTCCCTCCTACCTTTTTTGGTCTTTCTTTCCTCCTGCTCTTGCCCTCCATTGCGGTCCCTCTTTGTTTGTAGTCGCGTCACTCTCCCTTCACTGTGTCCCCTTCGCGGCGTTGTTCTGGCTCTCTTTCTTTCTCAGGTCATCTCACAGGCGGTGGGTCTAGGTAGAGCCACCCTACCATGGTATACGTTCGTGGACCTTTTATTGGCAATTTCTCAGTTCATCTTAATTCTTTTCTCCATCACCTTCTCTTACGGGCGTACGCTCTGTTGGGGACGCTATTTCCATCGGACTCTCGTACCTGCCAATTTGACTATCCTGACGGTGTATCTGATAGGAGTATCCTTCTGGACGGTTGCTGACTACCTCCTCAAAGTAAACGGCCGCAATCATCCAATACATTTCTTTGTCATTTTCGTCCTGTTTCACTGTATCCTCTTCGTCACACCCTCGTATCTTTACGTGTTTTTTTCATGGTCTCGCCTGGGAGAAAACACCACCCCCATCCGATTACACAACATCTACCAAGGAACCAGTTCATCCGGTTAATGGATTTTGTTAGTTTTTTTGAAGTAGTTTGGATGAGGTAAGTTGTGGAGTAGTCTATATCTTTTTTTTTTTTCAGTCACGAACGAGAGTCGATTATAAATGCGAAGCGAGGCAAAGTCGATATGTCGGCCGTTTCGTAGAAGTGTAGTGATATCCTTCCCACCATCCCTACACAGATTCACCATGTCGGTGTAATCAGGTTTCCTGGTGTCATCTTCTGACACGGTTCGTGGTTCTTGACGTTGTGACAAGCAAAGTAGTTAACCAATAAAAACAATAAAAATACTTTTACTTACCTTTTTGAGCGTTTTTCTGATCCAACGTAATTTTTCAGGTGATGGCGTCGATACAATTGATAAGTGGATGCTCAACCATTCAATGATACCCTTTCGCCATTTTCCGGTCTTGCCCTCTTATGCTGTTTGAACCTTCATCCGGAACTGCCCCTTCCTGTCTCCTCCAGGGAAACGTATGGTCTCTGGACTTATACGTAGGTACTTAAACCACAAGATATTAGGTTATCGGGGATTGGGTTTTCTCTATATAAATGTGTAACATGTATCTAAAATTTTGAAGGGAAATCTCATGGGATTTGTGGATCTCAGATATACTCACGCAAGCCGGTCTTGCTTGATTTCGTGTCATCATGTCAAAATACTGACTTTATTTCAACGAACAATAAAATATTATGAAATTGTTTTTGCTACCATAGGTCAAGGGATTTCAAAATAGCCATTCCTCCTAAAAATTTAGACTCCCCCAAAAGTTTGTTCCTATTTTAAAATTCTGATCTCCAATTCACCCTCTCAACGTGTAAGATTCACTGTTGTAAACCGTGTCAATTGCCAAACTACACTTTACACATCTTTGGTACTTGTTATACAATTTCAGCCAATTTTGAATCTATATGAACTAGGTTTCAATATATCTTCAACATCATACCCTATATTTATTTCAATGAAACTTTCTTACTAATTACCTTCCAGTGACGTTCGCCAAATCTTTGGTTCGGGACATTTGTTCGGTGTACTGACCTGTGTGTCTCCCCAATGGTTATCACCCTCTATTCCCACTGGACGATTGTAACATGTTGATTGTTCTCGGACCACCACCCAGTCACACCACACTCCGAGACTGACGAATATCTTGTTCGCGCTCTTGATGGTGGTTGTAGTTAATACCATTTTTCCTAATCATTTAAACTACTTATTTATTATTTTACACTCCCTACTTTTGTTCTCAGCGTCCCTTTCTCCTCCTCGTCCCCTTCCCCTCAACAAGTTCTCCTTCCTAATCCACCCCAACATCCTCCCCGATTCATCACCAGAGACCCCTGACACATCCGGCTGCACAACGGAGTCGAAGGAAATATCTCACCTTTCCCTCATCTTCCGCGGCCTTTTCTCACCACGTCCATTCACTCCTCTCAATTTTCAGAACTACCAACACATCATCGGGCGGGAAGCACGGCCGGGCAGCTGCCGCATTGCAACTGGCACCCCTCCTCAGTGAACATTTGTATTTCCAGGGGTTCCACGGGTATGTCTACGTAACCCTCGGCGGCAGTAATATCGCCCAGTCAGGGAGCAAACGAAGAGGCAGGAACCAACACGCGGATATGCGAAAGGACTAACCTATTTCGTCATCGGGTGCTTGTTCGTATGGGCTGGGGACACACCGTTTGCCATCCGGCACAACGATGCACAGGGGCCACCACCGATGGGAGCCATCCCGGGCGGACGAGCATCCGCGACGAGCATCCCGCGACGGAGCATTCCCTGCGGACGGCCATCCCGCACCGGGCACACCCCACATGGCCAACATGGCAGTCGGGGGCGAGAGCGAAGGGGAACGAGAGCGTGGGCTTGAGCTTGAGACGCGAATGGGAGGGACGCTATCGCTGGTGGAATCGGAGCGCTCGTTGAGACTTCTTCGAGCGCTGGTGAAAGACGAGCTTGGTCAGTGGTAGCGAGTGAATGACTGCCAAACCTAGTACAACCTATATCATCTTCTATAAGCTGATTTATCATATATAGGACCAAAGACTGCCTTTATCTTACAAGGTAGCCTGTTATCAAATATGTCAGGACTGGTTTTTTACACACACTGTGTTATTTTTTTTTGACACCAGTCAGGCCTGTTGTGACTGTCATCGGGTGGGCAGGGGATCATTTGTTTTGGGGGGCGGATGGGGAAATAAATGACAAGTACTCAAACCATTCCGATAGGGAGAGGGTCTAGGGTGCCTGTGGAGGCCGTAGGAGGGAGGAGGAATGGGAAAATAGCAGGAGAAATACCATACGAAAAAGGCAGGGATGGTGGGCATGCATGAATAGGGTGGATGATGACTAGTGGGGTGCATTCCGGGTGTGCCAGCCGGGGTTGAGAGCCTAAAATGTTGGGCGGGTCCGGATATAGAATGGTACATAATTATCATTGGCATCCACGGGTGCGGATGGGGCGCGGGGCCGTTAAAAGCAAAAAACTGAAAAAAAAGCCGAGTCTTTGCGATTTAATACAAACAAAATAATATCATACTTTGGCAATCAAACCTTTGATATTATCGGCGTAAAAATTTAATGAGGATCATAGTATCTATGATAGAGGGTGCTACAAAAATAATTTTGAGCATTTATTATGGAATTATGGATCCACCACGCAGGGAATACGGGCACGGCCCAGAGTCTTGATGCGCTTTCTCCAATTAGGGAAGCATATGGATGGTTGGACACCATTGCAGAATTACGGCTTCCCCCTCGCAATTATTTCGCTTAGCTTTTGCTGAGCGAAATGTCGGGTACATTGATACCTTCCTGTAGATCTCTCTCAATACGCTGGATAGAGCGGCGTGAAGCTGCTACGGAACTTCGTTAGAGACATGGCAAACACGCGATTTTGGCTACATTCAATCGGCCATTGTGCTAAGCCCATAATAGCAAGTACCCCGGGCATAGTTTAGGCCAATTTAAGCACGAAAAATGATTAAATAGACATGTCAAGAGGGTGGATGGACATCATGTATATCGTGGACAGGAGGTGTCTGGTGTAGTAATATGAGGGGGGTGTATAGTACACAGGAGACCCCTGCAATACTACTAACGCAGCTCTGACAGCCTGAACATATGGTACTGGATAGTAACATATTTATTCATGAATTTAAACAGATTTTATCATAATTTGTATCGTGGCATTGAGACTGGTAGTGAACGATTCTTGTCCAGGAGATAGAGTATTCTAATTGGAGCCCCCAGGATGGAGCGTTGGCACATGTAGGTCAATGAAAAGACAATAAAGTTCGGAGAGGAACAGATCCGAGGTACTCAGCGAGGGCAAGGGGAGTTCTGTGGAGCAAGTTATGAAGAGGGGAAAGGAAGGAGCCCACGAGCAGACAGAGCAAGCTACACCAAACTGCATTATCGCACTGGGACAAGCGCGGTCAAATGATGTTAGCATATTTCAGTAGTGAAAGGATGGCACAGATGCCTGGGTGAAATGGTATTTGAGAAATAGTGAAAATGCGTGAAAAACACGAAATATTTAATAGGTACCTCAGACTTGCTCAAGAAATTACAAACTTCATATATTTAGGTGCCTGTTAACACTCGAAGAGACTCGCTCAAAAGACCGGATGAGATTCCTTTGGTGGGTGGAATAGATATGAGGAAAGGACATCAGAATGACGCACAGACATCAACATGCAGTAACAACTTCATGATGCCAGTGGTGATTTTGGATACCCTTCTCACATCTTTCCACGCGCACTGGTCGAATCTAATCCGGTCTTTTGCAGTCCTCTTCGGAGTGCTTTAACAGGCCCTCATATATGAAGTTTGGTAATTTTTGAGCAAGTCTGAAGTAAACTATTTTTAAATATTTTCGTGTTTTTCACGCCATTTTCCACTATTTCTCAATACCATTGTTCACCCAGGCATCTGTGCCTCATCTGTCACTACCTGAAATATGCCTTAACATACATTCCTGACGCCGAACGCACCATTGATATCAGTGCGATATGCAGATTGTAGGTATTTACAAGATCCTGATGTGGGGACTACCGCTCCTTACCCTCATTCATAACTTCCACAGAACTCATCCCCCTTGCCCTCCGCAAGTACCTCCGATTCTGTCTCTCCACTTTATTGTCATTTATCATGACCCTACATGTCCTAACGCCTCCCATCCTGGAGGTCAATAGAATAATTCTATCTCTGGAAAAATCGGTCAATACACAACTTCAAGGCCAGATAAAATATATGATAAAATCTGTTAAATTCATGAAAAAATATGTACTATGCCACGTACCAACTTTCAGCTGTCAAGCTGTCGTTAGTAGTGGTATCTGCAGTGGCTCCTGGTGTACCTTAACACCCCCTCATATCCTACTACACCCAGACACCTCCTGTCACTATACAGTGATGCATTCCTCTCAGACATGTTTGTAATCATTTTTGGCCGAGTCAAATGGCCCTAAACATGCCCGGGATGCATGGTGCACCATGCATTATGGTAGCCAAAATCGCTTTTGCATATCTAACAGTTCCTTACCGTTTCCCAGGATGAGAGGATCTACAGGAAAGGGTATCAATGTTACCCCGACTTTCGTCAGCAAAGCTAAGCTGAAATAACGAGGGAAGCCGAATTCTGCTGGAATGTCCAACCATCAATTATGCTACCTAGATCGGAAAAGCGCATCAAGACTGCCGTGGCCCGCTATTCCCTGCGTGTCGGCGCATCCATAATTCAAATAATAAAAGTCTCAAAATATTTTTTGAGCACCCTCTATCATAGATACCGTATGTCGCTGCAAAATTTTACGCGAAATATCCAGTTTCGATTTGATATTGATTTGTTTTGATTAAAACTCGCAAAGACTCGGCTTTTTCGAGTTTTTTGCCTTTTACGGCCCGCCCCCATCCGCACCCCGTGGATGCCATGATAATTATACCATTCATATCCGGACCCGCCCAACCCATATTTAGGCCCCCGCGTCACCCGGAAATGCACCCCACTGTCCCACCAGCCCCTATCATGCTGCATCCCCACCATCCTGCCGTGTCAGTGGAATTTCCCACCGGCTTTCCACCCCTCCCACCCCCCCAGCCCTACCAACCCCACCCCCACCCGGAAGGGTTGATTGTCATTTATGTTACCCCAATCCCGCCCCCAAACAAATCCCTGCCCCCTTCACAGTCACACCACCAGGCCTGATGTAAAAACACAGTCTGTAAAAACACAGTCCTGATATAGTAAGTGCTACCTTGTAA
>MPNV01000442.1:0-14383 GCA_013376435.1 Cyclocybe cylindracea
ACGGCAAGAGCCTTTGCATCGTGCATAGCTTAGAACCGCTTAACACGGTAACCATAGCTCATTCAGGTATACCACCGGCGACCAAAGATTTGGCAAACCATTTCGCTGGACGTGCTTGCAGTGGAATGTTTGATTTGTATGTGGGGTACGACAAGTGCCTATTGCATGAGATATCGTGGGATTTGACGACCTTCCAAACACCCTTTGGAGCAATGAGACTAGTAACCTTACCAATGGGCTGGACCAACTCAGTACCCATTTTCCACGAGGATGTAATGCACATACTAGGGCCAGAGATACCTGAGTTCACTCTACCCTACATCGACAATGTCGCGGTAAGAGGACCAGCATCGTGATACCAGTTAGAAGATGGTTCCTACGAGACTATCCCGAAAATAAAGGGATTAGAAAATTTGTCTGGGAACACCTACAAAACGTTAATTGCGTTATCCAAAGAATGAAGTACTGTGGAGATACCTTCTCAGGCAAAAAGTCAATAGTGTGTGCTAGCGAAATAACGGTAGTGGGTCACTTATGTACCTACGAGGGTCGAAGGCCAGTAGATGATAGGTTAGGAGCAATAGATCGATGGGAAGAGTGTCATAACGCATCAGACGTGTGCTCCTTCCTTGGTACTCTAAATCTCTTGAGACCTCACATCCCCGACTATGGAGCAAGGGCTGAACCATTGAAAAACCTTACTAAGGATGGGGTAAAATTTGAATGGGGCCCAGAGCAAATCGCGAGTATGGAATCTTTAAAGGCAGCGGCAAGGAACGCGCAGTGCATTAAACCCCTCGACTATGAGAGTGGAGGTCCTATTGTTCTTGCGGTAGACACATCCTATATCACGGTAGGGTTCTATATCTACCAAGAAGACCCTAAAGATCCTAAGAGAAGCACTACGCGCGATTCGGGTCGATCCCTTTGAATGCTCGAGAAGCAAGGTTCTCCCAACCGAAGAGAGAATTATTTGGAGTTAAACGAGCTCTAGAGAAAAATGTGCGTGGCTAATAGGCGCCGCAATTTCATTATCGAAACGGATGCCAAGTACCTTAAGGGTATGATGGAAAACATGTCAATGATGCCTAACGACGACAATAACCGGTGGATCACAGAAATTAAAATGTACCACTTTACTTTGCGTCAAGGGGAAAAACGTTTGGACCAGATGGTTGTCAAGGAGACCTAGGGGCAGGCCTATGGATCCTGAGGAGTCACACTCTGAAGTCGACGGGGAAGAAGGGACGCTAGCGCCTATCGCATTTGTGAAAGACAGCCCAAATGAACCAGAGCCGATGCCTATAGAGGACTTCGTAGACGAAATTGACAACCGTCAAGGCTACTTCTATGGGGCAGCTCGCTCAATAGATTGCTTCGAGAAGGAATTGACGGAGGCAGACCTATACCGCGATAACAAAGCGTTGAGCCTGTTGAACATAGTAGAGAGCAAGAGTACAATAAATGAAGACCACGCGATGTACGTACAACAATTGACGTTCAGCCTTGCGTTACTGCAAAAAGAGATAATAAAAGAGATGGAGTATCCCCAGGAACAGAGGACGGCCAGTGGGATCAGGATGGATTCCAACATCCTGCACGTTAAGCAATGGTTAAAGGATAAAGCTTATGTGCCTAAGGGACTAGTTGGTAAAGACCTGAGACGATTCTGGAACTTTGCAAGGCGATTCCTCATGTTTGATGGGAGGCTATACTTAAGAGTGAAAGAGGCGAATCACCGTTTGTTCGTTGAGCCGAAGCATCAAATGTATATGCTTACAGCGGCACACGATCACGTAGGGCACCGAGGCTTATTTGCAACACGCTCACTAATAACGCAAAGGTTTTGGTGGCCGGAGATGGAATGGGACGTCCATTGGTTTGTGAAGACTTGTGGTCCATGTCAAGAAAGACAACAGACCTTGCTTCGCATTCCCCCTTCAGTAATGCACACCCCTTCGATCTTTCAGGTGTTACACACTGACATAATGGCTATGAGCATAGCCTCTAACGGTTGTAAGCACATAGTCCATGGTCGTGATAATATGACACAGTGGATGGAAGCCTGAGCGCTGAGAAAAGCAGACGCCCGTGCTGTCGCGATATGGCTATACGAAGACATCATTTGTAGATGGGGATGCTTAACAGAGATAGTGATCAACAATGGACGCGAGTTTACCGCAGCAAGCAGGTGGATCACCGCGAAGTATGGGATACCCACGATTCAAATTTCACTGTACAACTCGGGCACTAATGGAAGCATAGAGAAGCCTCACTGGGATGTAAGGCAAATGCTCTATAAAGCGACAGGGAAGGAGAATGTACACCTGTGGTACTATTTCCTGCACGTGGTAATGTGGGCTGACAGGGTCACCATTAGGAGGACCAAGGGTTGCTCACCTTATTTCATGGTCACTGGTGTGCACCCGACCCTGCCCCTCGACGTGGTAGAAGCCACTTGGCTAGTCAAACCACCAGAAGGCATCTTAACAGAGGCTGAGCTCATAGGCATGCATGCTCGTGCGTTAGCCAAACATAAGACCCATGTGGATGAAATGCGACAGAGAATAGACCAAGAAAAGTTAAAGCGCTTAACGTGATACGAGCGTGATCACAAAGCGGTCATAAGAGATTATAAATTCAAGCCCGGAGACCTGGTCCTAATGAGAAATGCAGAAGTGGAGGACTCAATGGATAGCAAAATGAAACCGCGATATCTTGGGCCTATGATAGTAGTCAAGCGCTCTACGGGTGGGGCTTACATTCTAGCCGAAATGTCAGGAGCGGTATTCCAATCCAAAGTAGCAGCGTTCTGAGTAGTTCCTTACTATGCCAGAACTCGATTGCCTATCCCAAAGAAAGTCAAAGATATTATTGACTTAACTCTGGAAGCCCTTAGGCAGCTCGAGGAGACAAAGCCACTGATCAAACCGGTCCGTCATGTAAATGAATACTGGTTCAAAGGTCGGGAGCTAAGGGCAAGCAATAGCAAAGCTAGTGAAGGGACTCCTGAAGACGAGTTAGACTCGGATTTCTCAGATCATGGACAACTAGGCGACAATGAAAATGACTGATTGGATTAAGTGGCAGCAAGGAAAATAGTACTCTATGAACCAAGGCCTACTATGCTGTCCATCCAAGAGAAAAGAGTAACCAAAGAGAAAATGGCAAAAGGAGGCAGCGGATACTGCAATAAGATGAAAGCTACCTATTTAGAGGAGCTGGCCTCGGCCTTCAAAAGGATAAGGCGCTTCTCGAGCCTAGCAACCTCCTGAGCAGCGTGCGAGCACTGGTGAAGCACATAGGCCAATTGGTAGTCCAAGTTGGCCAGTTCGGTCTTCACGAGTGTGTAGTTCTTCTGAGCAACTGAAAGGGTCAATGCGACCTTCGAGGCACGGTCGACGATCGTCTCTGCCGCGGTAACGTTGTTCTGGGCGGAATCAGCAATGATGATGATGTCTAGCAAATCAAGCAGCAGAGTCAGTAATCGTGAAAACAAAGGAAAGGAGCTGGGCAAACCGTCGCTATTATCGAGCGAGGGGTGCTCTGCCTTGAACTTCTTGTTGACAACATTCACGGCCTTGTAATAAGCGCAATTAAAAGTCATTCCAGGGACGTCAGCATAAGAAATAAGGATAGAGGTAGGACGAAGCCCCACCTCCTTGCCCTTGCCTTCGACCTTCTAATCGCGGTTAGAAAACAAGAAGACAGCGAGAGAGCGCGAGACGCACCTTGGTCCTCTTCGATGGCTTTGCCTTAGGAGCAGACTCAGTGGAAGGATCGTTAGTCTTGCTTGCTGGGAGTTTGATGGTAGGGACAACCTCCTCATCATCAACGTCCATCTGACAAGAAAAAGCGGATAAGGAGCGCGTCTAACGCGATAAGCAAAAGCGATTACAAACGCACCGGTTCTTGACTAACAGTGACGGGACCCAGGTCGCTAGTAGTCGCAGCGAGGACTTCATCCTCGGCATCTGTATCAGAACTGATAGTGGCTTCGGTTAGATACACCCGTCCTGCACGTGTGGAGAGCTGTACAGAAAAATCAGGAAAGAATTAGTAAGGAGAGCAAGAAAAACACTTACTTGAACCTTACGAGGGAGAGTCCCCTGGCAACGTTCTTTTAAGTCCCGAGTGTAATCGCTCAAGATGTCGAACACTGCCGGGTAAGGACGCAAAGAAGGGAACTTCAAGTGTAGGGTTTGAAAGTGCGACCGCACTCCAAACAAAACATCAGCAGCTATCCCAACATCAGGGACTTCGCGGAGAGGCCAATTAGAGGTCTGAAAGGTGTACGTGGGCTGTTAACGTGATAAAGAGAACGAGAGGTGAGACAACCACTCACAAGGGTCGAGGCCAGCTCGTCTAGCTGGGACCACAACAAAACAGAGTTTTTGGAAGTGGCACTAGTGACAAAGGCATCGATGTTCTGAAAGATCTTCAGAGCCGCCTCAGGAGAGGGATTAAGCGCTTTAGAAGGAGAGTCGGTCATGCAGTAGGAAGAATCGCGATGAACGGTAGAAGTGGGTATTAAGGAAGGTCCAGTACGAGGCTGCCGACTTTTATACCGCGAAAAAGACTTGAAAAATCTGGTACAGTCGGTAAGCGCTAGCCATCGGGTTGGAGCGCTGACAGTCTAAAGCGTGATAAGCAACCGGAGCTCTGTCCAAGGCCACCAGGCAGGAGGAAAAACCAGCCAAGGCGTGCAATAGTTTCGCTTGAAATTGGTCCCCTGCACCGGTTGTCGCGATAGCGCAATGCAATTACCGCATTTAGAGGCATCAGAAAGCCTTGGGTTTTGGGTGGATTTCGGATTGGAAACACAAATTGTATTGTGACCTCTACTACCACGAGTCCAGGTACCCTTCTACCCCCGAATGAGCAAAGGTGACCATAAGGACATTATGAGTCTCGCGCAATCGGACAAAGAGAGATAGGTAGAAAGCCTTCATGGACATGTGGGTCCGGAGCTGGTTAATATCTGCATAAGCTGGATCAAAGGCCGCCTGCTCAGGCCATTCAGTAAAATTTTAGGCCAAGCGGACGAAGCAGGTGATACGAACCTTGAGACCAACAGGATACCGGGTTGACCCCTCACGAGTTGTATAGTCCAGGAAGGACAATGCAGTGGTAGAGAGATGGTTGGTCAGCTCATCCTCGAGGAAGGGGAGCCAAAGAGCGAATAAGTCGAGGTACATGCCGAAAAGCGTGGAGCCGAATGACAGAGTCAAGGAAGGAATAGAGAGCTAAAGCCACGAGTAAGCAACAGCAAGAAGCGCTATTGCGAGAAGCTACACACCATAACGTCGGTGGCCTCAGTGAGGCACACGTGGTACTCCAAGGGATTGGTCATATTGGCAACATCTCCATGGATAACGCGGTAATGAACAACTTTGAAGTACCTTAGCAGTTGGCAAACGAGCAGCTCCTGTGGTTGAAAGAGGAAGCAGAGCGAGCCAACGTGGAGTTATCGCGATAGACTCACATCAGGATGAGGCAGCGTAACACTGTTGATAATGAGAGCCATGTCAAACGCTGACCCGTTGGCTATCGCGATATATAAGAACCAAGGCTCTCCATTCCAATGACGTGATTGTGAATTTGATTCCGATCACTGAATATTTGAAATGACCTGGGCCGCTCTCCAAATCGCGCTAAGCAGCGTCCACTACCACTTGACCATTGAGATAGCTGGGGACAGCTATCATTTCAAGTTGGGGGGAGAAGGACCTAGCCTACAGGCTAGTTTAGCTAAGCTAACAAAGGAGTCGACAATAAGCGCTTGAGAATGTGTCGAAATTTTTGAAGTCAAATTGATGGGCAAGAGAAGCGATCAACGAGCGGGCCGGAGGTAGCCCCATCAGTAAAGCGAGACTGATTAATACCGCGACAAGCATACCACGATAAGCGAGGGCAAGGCATAGAAGAAATTCTAAGTCCAAAGGCATGTCGCAGCAGCAGCGTTAATCAAAGCCTCACAAAGCCTTCTGAAGGTCCTCAGTCTTACTTCATTTCACACCAGAAAAGAGGAGAGACAAGATTAGATGGATTGAATATGAGACACTACAAGAGTACAAGAGATAATCTAAGGAGACACTATTGATACAACAAGATGGAGTGTGTTTCTATGATACAACTCTAGAAAATGCGAAGTCCCAAAAGTACAAGAATGTGCATAGGTTACAGATGTCAAGTAAAGTCCAAAAAGTCCTCAGAGAGTCCGTAGCGCGATAAGAAAAACGACGTGAACCTTAGTGCGAAAAGGCTGGAAACAGTCGAGATACGTGATGCAAAAATTTAGAAGGGCAAGCCGCCTGCGATAAGACTGAAGAGGAGGGCTAGTCTTCGTCACTAGCAGACTCCTCACCTAGAAAGGTAGCCTTGTCAGAGGAAAGTCTATCGCAAAAAAGGGGACAGGAAGGCTTACCAGTCGAGCCCTCCTCGCTTGCCTCCCCCTCTTCTGGGGCCGACTCAGACCCGCCAGCGGAAAGCAAGGAGTGAAGCTGGGCGAGGTTGAGGGGCTCACCATGAGAGGGGTCAGGGTCGAGAGCCAACAAGTCACAGACCCGGGCGTGAAGTTCATCCTCCAGCTCAGGGCGATCGAGGTAGACTGTGCCAAAAGAGCCCACGGGTTCTTGATCAAGCAGGGTCCTGACAATGTCCGAAATTTTGTCACCGTACTTACAGACCTTCTTGATCAAATGCTCGCCCTCGTCGATGAGGTAGTAGGCCTGGCTGTGCCAGGCCTCGCAGTCTTGAACGAGGCACTGAAGGTCTACAAAGAGAAATGTCAGAAAATCGCAAGTGAAGAGCTAATGAAGCGGAGGGACTTACTGGAGACGGAGAGGCGATGGATGGGCCCATAAGCCTCAGCCTCCTGAGCGCGATCCTCGGGGCTGGCCCACCAAGAGCACATGGACAGATGGCGCTTCTGGCAAGGGGCGCAGTTGACCCCGTTACCACGGAAGTCGCACCGGTCCTGGACCTGACGGTTCCAGCAGTTGCCACAAGAACGAGCAACCTACGAGTCAAGGCGTTAGTGCGATAGTAAAAGGAGGCAAGAATGAAACAAAACTTACCGACTTTGCGTCAGAAGGAGGGTCGACTGCCACGATAAGGGCATGCAAATTGAGGCGCCGAGGAGTGGGCACCCACAGGCCATTGTCGGGCGGGGAGACCTGGAGCTGGCGCTTGCGTTGCAGCCCCCGGCCAGGTGCTAAACGCGATAAGAGTGATGAGTACCGGAGGCAAAAAGAAATCATCAAGAGAGACGTACCTTTGGAGGGGCCCGCTACAGGAGCAGGCTTTGCCTTGGCCTTACCCTTGCGACTGGGGGCAGGCGCTACCGCGATAACAGGGGGAGGGGCCATCGTCTTGGTCTTCTTCCTTGTGGGCTCGCTTACCGCGCTACGGGAAGGGTGAGAAGGACCAGCCTCGGAGGAGTCGGAGACTGGAGCAGCAAGCTTTCGCTTGCTGCTCCTTGTCGTGATACGAGGGGCGGGGGCGACAGGCTCAGGCGAAGGTGACACCACAGGGGAGACCGCCCTTGCCTTGCCCTTGCCCTTGCTCTTGCTCCTACTCTTCTCCCTAGTAGGTTCAGGTTCTGACCAAAATCCAAGTTAGCGCGATAACGACAAAGCAGTTTTTAGACGAAAATAACTTACAAGGCAGCTCCTCGAGGGTATCCCTGAACCAGGGGTAGTAATCGGCCTAAATGAGAGGAGAAAAGTAAGAAGGCGTCGGATAGCGCGACAAGAGAAATAAGAATGTACCTCTTCAAAGTCAACCTCATCCTCAATCATGGGGATGAGGCCTTCAAAGGCCCCTCGGTCGGATGGGTCCAACATCCTGATCAAGGGGACCAGGCATGCCATCACAAGGGCGGCATCGGGGTGGCAAAAACCTGAGGGGTTGACCCGAATAAAGAAAGCCTCCTAGAACGAGGCAAGAGAAGAGTCAGTTGGGAATCAGTTAAGAATGAAGAAAAAAAAAGGACTTACCAGGAAGTCGACAGAATTCTCAAACATCTCGAGGACGATATCGGAGTCCAGGTCGTCGCAGGCGTTGACCCAGGTGTCGAAGACGGGGCGAATAAATCCCCAAGTGCCGTGGAGCTCGAAAAAGGGCACTTGATCGTAGAGCCTGACGGCATTGGAGGTGCCAGCGTCGGCACGAAGACGAGAAGAGGAGGCGATCGGCATCATGATCGAGTTGAGATCGAGGGAGTTGAGAGAAAGATGGGAGTTGGCGCGATAAGATTAAATCGCGATAGCAGAAGCGAGTTGGAGTTAAAACTCTAACAGTTCTGCGAGCCAATATTTGAAGGGCGCCTATTTGGTTGCCAAACATAGCTTATTTGACGTGCTACGCGCACAGACCATTGAGGTCAGGTGCTATCGCGAAGTAGTGGAAAATAGCCTTGTCGTGTTAAGAATTAGCTAATCGCCCTATGGCGTTTACCGCAATAAGATTAGAGACGAGATAAAGAACCTTAGGTGCTTAGGCACTGAGGGAACGTGACAAACATGTGACTCAGTAACAATCAGATGTTATGTCAGCATGGGCGCTAAAGCGACATTCACACGAGTGGCTTATGAAATCAATGGCTTTGCGCAAAATGAAGTGTCCATTAGAAGAGGAAATAGACTTGTGCACCCTACTATTGACCAGGGACGGTCAAGATTTAAGTTGGGGGGAGATGAAGAGCCATGCTCTGTATAAGCCTACAATTTTGTGGCCTCCCACGGTTAGTCAACCACCCACTTAGAGAAATAAGCAGTGTTATTCGCCCAGTCAGAGACTCGGATTGAAGCGGTAGCACCTAGTCGCGATAAGGGCACTGGCCAGTAATTGTTATAAGTGTTACCTTAGCTTGGGAACATGATGATCAATGGTGCTTAGCGCGATATCGGAAGGAGACTAGCCACCTCACACCAAAAGAGTCACAAACCAAAGCACAGTCTATGGACTTGTCTAAGCGAAGTTCTAAACACGTTAAGCTAGTGCAGTCAGTCAAGAGTGGAGAGTGAGGGCATTATCGCGATATGAAGGACAGTCAAGCACTACAAAAGCGAATGTAGTGTTTCATAGTTCCGAGACTACGAACCATACAAGGGGGAATTAACCTTCCCACCAGCCTAGAGAACGGCCGGCTGGGTCATGGTCATTACGTTGTAATCGCGACAAGAGTCATCGCGATAACGGCGCTAATTGGCTAAAGCAATGGGCCAAGTAAAGTCTCGGGGACGAGTCAAGAACACCATGTGTTTTCACGGGATAGTTTAATCACGCTAAGACTGATATCGTGGTCCAAGCAGGCCAAGAGAGCTCGAGAGTAGTGCAACGGCTGAGTTACAGCAAGAGGACTTCCAGGAATAGCGAGCGGAACCAAAATGGTCATAGTTACTCGTCGGGGATAGTACCCAATTAGTACCCATGGCACTGGTCCACGCTGTTACCGTGATAAAACCACCACATGCTCCACTCCAATTTGTTATTTTGCACATGGTACATTACTTGGCCCGGCTTGTCCATATACCGATACCCCTAATCGCGTCTGTATAAAAGGACTCGAATAGTGTAGATTTAAGCAAGCAATCGTTATCCCCCAGAATCTGAATTTCAGTTCGGTGCGAGATTGACTTCGTGTGATTGAGTCCAAGGGAATTTGAACAAAGAGCAATTAGACAAGCAAAGAGTGCTTAAAGTCAAGTTTTCACGATAAGAACTTCTAAGTCGGTCAAAGGACCATAAGCTAAGCACCCGAGTACTGTAAGTCGGTCTGTGTACCGTAAGTCAGTCAAAGGGATCAGTAAAGTCAAGTGGGCAATTGAGCCATTAGAAGTCAAGTCAGAGAACGAGTCCGAGGGCATTTCAGAGTTTTCTAAGTCAAGTCACCAGTTCAGAGCATAACTTAAGATCCATCCCACAACCACCCAAAGTACCCCTACCAGGCGTCGCTATCGCGTTAGACAACGGTGCTGTTGCATTCGATTGTATACTGTAAATCATCTCCCTCCCTAAACTACGAATTGTGTTGGTTGGGTAGTTGTCCCGGTCAATAAGTTGTGTTTCCCAGCGAAGTGGTTGTTCGATCCACTTTGTAGGCACACTCCCGCAGCTACCACATCATCTGGAGCCCACCGTGAGGGAGGGTTGGTAATTGAAAAACAACAAGCGTCGTTTTCGCGATAAGCGTTGAGATTGAAAAAGAGCTCGAGCAGAAGAACGAGTACGCTTGAGATCAAAAAGCTCTATCAAGTTTTTATAAATTTGAAACAAAGAGCACGGAAGGTTCAGTACGTCGAACCTGACAAAACAAGTCTGTAGCTCAACAGTGATAGTGTTGGGACGGAGGACATAAAAAGAGTCGCCTTAACGCGGTAGAGACAAAATGGCCAGTTCAGGTTCTAAGCCTAGACTAACCAAGAATTCTCAGCATGCTGGTACTCACTCTCAGTTAGAGAAACACGCTATTCCTACCAGAGGAACAGCAGAAATCGAAGCTAGACATCAAAGCCGAGTACAAGCTAATCAAAAGCTTTGTGAGGCAAGAAAGTCAATAGCATCGTTAACGGTGCAGTTAGAACAGAGACAAGCGGGGAACTCACGAGGGACTCCACTTAGCACGTTAACAGAGTTGACCGAGTCAGATATTGAATTAGTTGACAGACAAGACGATATCACGATAGCGTCGACAATGAGTCAGTTAAACGAGCAAAACGAGGAAGTAGAGATGTCGACCAAAATGCCAGCGCCCTCCAGCAGGGATGCACCTAAATTCAATCCTGAAAAACCTTTGGAGTTGATTAGGTTCCTCTCGAGCATGGAAGACTTGTTTAGCGCGGCAAGCATAATGGACAATGACAAGAGAAAGAAAGACTTGTGCAGGTACGCCCCAGCGAGTTGTGAACATGAGTGGCAAGCGTTCAACTCATACAAGACGGGAACCTATGCAGAGTTCAAGGCAGAGTTAATTGCGAGTTACCCAGAAGCAAGTCATTTGACTAAGGGATCGTTAGGGCGCTTGAAGGCCGTATGTGCAGATGCAAGAGGCATAACAAGCGATGACCTCTCTGAGCTTCTAAGGCTGAAGAGGTCCTTTGTGGCAGAAGCTACAAAGCTGAGTGAGCCCCCTGCTTTACTCTCGAATATGGAGATAATCCAGCTTTTTGCAGGATGCCTGTCGGATGAGTTTAGGAGACAAGTGGCTAGTACACTGGCTATATGAGCGGAAGCCAAAAGACAATCCGCGATTAATGCGCAGAACCAGGCCGAGCGACGGGTCGAGGACCAACATACTTGGAACGAGGTCATTGAAGTGGCAGTATCGATCGCCGAAACGTACCAAAATCCTTTAGGATCGATAGGACGTCTCAGTGGTTCGTTGGGAGTCTCGGACAATCGGGAGAGACCGAGAGCCCTGGTAGATGACTTCACCCCCAAGATGGAGGAAAGCATGGCGCGATTAGCAGACACGCTCAACCTACAATTGAAGCAGCATGTCAAATTAGAAGAGAAAGTGGATTGTTGTATGACCATGGTGCAGCAGCAGCAGCAGTTGTTAATGCAGCAGCTACATAATTCTGCAACCGCGATAATGCACAACTCAGGATATCAGCGTCGGGAACCTTTCCGTCCCGTTCCTGCAGAGGAGAACTGTTGTTATTATTGTGGAGGATTTGGGCATGGAGTGAAAGCCTGCCCTGAAGCCAATAAACACTTGGACATGAAGATGACTATGCGTACTGGAGTTGGACAAGAGGCTAGGATAGTGTTGCCTAATGGACAGCCGTTACCGCGAGAAGAAGGAAAGACCTACAAGGAAGGGGTAGAAAACTGGCATAAGAATAATCCAAAACCGGGTTTAATCCCTATGTCACGACTCCCTAAGGGAAGCTTCTTCTACGAGGCTGAACTGCTGATAGATGTTCTAGTACAAGCACAAGCTAGCTATCCAGAGGATAATGCGGCAAGAGCTTTGAACGAACTTGTGGCCAGGTATGGCATGGACACAGTGGACAGGGTAATCAACAAATCCTATTTTGCAAGAACCAGAGCACGCAGTCTAGATGATGAATTGTCAGAGTCAAATTTCTAGGAGGTTCGAGGAAGGTTGGTCAAGGGTCCAGTAAGCCAACGACTGCTCCTGGAAAACCCAAGACGCCCGAGGACCGTACTAGTACAAAGAGTCGCAAGGTTACGATCGAGGATGAAGATGATGATATATATGTAGAGGAAGAGCATGAGCCTGTAAAGAAAGGACCGCCCAAGGGAAGAATGCCTAACACGGTACCTGACCGAGAAGAGTTACCCAAAGAGGCAGGTGGGTACACAAAGACCAACCGCCTTCCATATGTGGCAGTGCTGCCCTTAACCAGGGTAACACGACCAGATAAGCCAACCGTCAGGTTTGACCTACCCGTGAAAAAGACTGGACCGGCATATCGAACTCATGCCCCCATCGAAGCAGAGGCTGAACTTGAGAGAGTTGTGCATGATATCATGGCCGTGACATTGAATCTCCCACTAAAGAACGTAGTAGGGAATTCTCCCATGATAAGAGAGGAATTGAAGAAGGCGTTGACTAGAAATAGACAAGCCCTCGTTCAGGAAGTGGCAGATGAAGACGAAGACGAAGAAGTCTTTAGAATGGTGCCAGACATAATGGAACGAAGTGACTTGGATATTGAAGAGCTGCCAATTTCGAGCTTCATGCTTATCGAAGAGGACAAAGAGTTAAGAGGCCAATACGTGGCTGGAGACCCGGTACTTCAATATTTGAATGAAGTAGGCAAAGGGAGAGCTAGAGACATCGTAGTGGCAAGGGAGAGCGAACCCCTTCGCACGGTATACACCAGGATCAATAACGTAGGGCAAGAAGAGGCTTTACTCGACAGTGGCTCTCAAATTGTATCCATGGCACAGGCTGTCGCGGTAGAGTTGGGTTTGACTTGGGACCCTAACATCATGCTAAAGATGCAAAGCACGAATGGTGGGATTGAGCGATTGTTGGGCTTAGCGCGGAATGTACCATTTTCCTTTGGAGGCCTAACTTTCTATCTCCAAGTCCATGTTATTAAGATGCCACCCTATCACGTTTTGCTAGGGAAGCCTTTTGAGTCAATCGCAAAATGCATACCGCAACATGAGGAAGACAATGCTCAAACTGTGCTATTGACTGATCCGAATACAAAGCAGCAAGTCATAGTCCCAACATACGAGCGGGGTGAAAGTCCAGACGCATTGCAAAAGAAAAAGCATGCCGCTGTGCAGGCTTTTTACAGTCCCTCGAGGACTTGATCCCAGATCAAGGAGAGGCTGCTGTAATATTTGAAGTGGATGAAGAGAATAAAACTATATCGGTGTCAGGCTATTCGCTCGCAAAAGAAAAGATGTTCACTGATCAAGGGATCAGGAATGCCTATCTCACGCAAGCTATGCAAGAGCCTGGGCATGAAGATACCGACTGAGAAATAATAGAATCTTATCTGTTGGGAGCATACAGAGGAAGTGCTACCACGGAAAGCGAGACAGAGGCAGAGACAGTAGAGACTTTCACGGGAAAGAAATATAAGCCTGTAGCCTTGAAGGTTAAGCCGGTTTATGCTGAACTACCAGAACGGTTTCGAATTAAGCGCGAGATCAAAGGGGATCCCTTAGCAGAGATGCCCAAGCTTAAGACGAACCCGCCAGATTTTGAACCAACGGGGCGATACATGTGAGAAAGAATGGAGGACTTTGATAAAGTCCACAGTGGAGATTTCTTGCTACCCGAGGAACGGAAATTGGTACATCACTTTATGATGGAGCAGAACCAAGGCTTTGCCTGGGATGACTCGGAATGGGGAAGTTTTAGAGAAGACTTTTTCCCTCCAGTAATTTACCGGCGACAATCGTCGATGGTAGGGTAGAGTGAACTCGGGTATCTCTGGCCCTAGTATTGCTTACATCCTCATGGAAAATGGGTACTGAGTTGGTCCAGCCCATTGGTAAGGTTACTAGTCTCATTGCTCCAAAGGGTGTTTGGAAGGTCGTCAAACCCGCGATATCTCATGCAATAGGCGCTCGTCGTTATCCCACATACAAATCAACATTCCACGCAAGCGCGTCCAGCGAAATGGTTTGCCAAATCTTCGGTCGCCGGTGGTATACCTGAATGAGCATGGTTACCGGTTAAGCGGTTCTAAGCTATGCACGATGCGAAGGCTCTTGCCGTCTTTCTTGCAACAGTGACCATCGCGATCTATAGGACGAACTCGAAGGTTCATAGACTCCTGCCTTCATTTTGGTCTGCACGATCTACAACTCATCAAACAAGCCTGGCAGGATAGGTATATTTTTGTAAACCCAGGGAGTATGCTCCACTGTCGGATAATTACTG
>MPNV01002522.1:0-11125 GCA_013376435.1 Cyclocybe cylindracea
GATATATCCTATATTTAATGATAACAATGGTAGCTACCACTCCTCCGTCAGGCCCTGTGCCCCTCGCCACTGCGCCTTCTGCCCCGGTGGTGACTGTGCCCGCGCCTGCCGTGGTTGCCCCTCCAGCCTCTGCTCCTGCTCGACCAGGCAATAAACGTATCGTCGTCGACGTCTCGTTGCCTGAGGGCACCGACAGCGAGGACGAGCTGCCTGGCAAGAGGGCCAAGAAGCTGGACAAGGGCAAGGGCAGGCAGGTGCTGCCAGAAGACAAGCCCACCATCGTCCAGGCTCCTCCCGTCGTCCAGGCTCCTCCCGTCGTTCAGGCTCCTCCCATTGTCCAGGCTCCTCCCGCCGTCCAAACCGCCACTGCTGCCGCCGTCCAAGATGCCGACCCAGTCATCGAACTTGAGCGTTACGCTCGCAAATTCCTCATTCTCGAGCTTCCGAATGATGGTGACGACATTTCCAATGGGTTGCGTTCCTGGGTTCTGGTTGAGAATTTCCCCCCCTTGCATCCTCAGACCGACTTCGCGACCGACTTCGCGAACCTCGGCCCAACCCTGTTCTCAACGACCGCACGCCCCGAGCAGGACGCGAGCGACTCTAGCACCCTTTCGGCGCCTGGGCCTTCCAACACTGCCCCCGTTGCTGGGCCTTCGAACGTCGCCAGATTGTCCACCACCTCCCTCGCCACCTCAGGCTACGATTATGTAGCCGACGATTTCGATTATTCTGACCCCAACCTTGACGAGATACTGGGGCGTTACAACCAGTAGGGAAGTCCCTTGTTCATTCGTATGTAATCTTCGTCACTCGTCTCAGTCATTTATCGCTGGTTCTTCATATGCCCTACTCTCCATATGCACCGTATGCCCCGTTTGCCCATATGCCCCATATGCCACTCCTCTTTTCTGTAGAACTATCTGCCCGTCGTTTGTTGATATCCTCTCACCTGCACCCAATACAATGTGTTGTTTTTATTCAGGCAAAGTAAGGAATGCAAACTTAACAGCAGTTTCTTGGACAGTAAAAATCCTATGTAAGACCTCAGGTGTAGAGGTTATAATGTGCCAAAGACAGGTAGTATAGAATGACTGACGAAAATGTCACGCAAAAGAATTCTACACCAGCGCGAGTGATCACACACTTCCAGCCCACGCCCTGAAAGAAATCTGCGCAGCTGCGATGAATGGTGCGACGCTGTGAGAACTATCACAGCATATCAGTCAACGCGCTGAATAGAATCCTAACGCACTTCTGGGAACCTTCACGGCATATCAGTCAATGCACTGATTAGGATCCTGGTGAACGCAGCGAACCCTGACGGCATATCAGTGAATCCACTGATGAGAAGGTGGCTAATCCGCAGGCCGATTACTCAGGCATATTGTTCCATAGTCCAGGTGTGCGGTCCTTACAGCTGCGGTAGTCGAGAAGCAGTCGCGTGTTGCGACAAGTTGCATCTATTCCACGCCCTTGAAGTACAGTAATCAGAGAACGAGCTGATAAGAACCGGCCAACTCACAAAGAAGGGCTTCTGTAACCCACCCTTACAAAGCTTTGTACTTCGGATGACGATGTTGGCTGAGTGGGCGCGCGAACAGTCACTCCGGCAGTGTTCAGGGAACGGGCTGATGAGAATCAGTCAAAATGCTTCTATAACTCCCCTTGTAACTCGTCTGAAGATGGCGGCTGAAATATTGGGACCTTTGAATAAATAATTCGTTCAGTGGGGAGGATTAGCACACTCTTTGAGCATTGAACAATTCAAGGGTTCACAGTTTTAAATTTATTGAAGGACGGGAGCCGTCTCGTCCAATAAGCTCTCTAATTATACTTTGACATCCCCAATTAAACTTCACAACTTGATGGAGACCGCTCTCAGGTAACAAGACCCTGGTTCTATCCGATGGGGTTTGTTTCACTCTGTAGCATGTGTTGCTCCTTCTCGAAAATCCGTGGACTGTCCTAACTCCTGCCTGATTTTTGATTTTTGTTCCCTCCTATTCATAGAACCGATCAGTAATAACGTTACAGAGGTTTTGAACTGAGACTTACCGCTTCTTCTGTGCCAGTGTCTTCAGGTAAACCTGGTTCGTTTCATGGTAGCGAGCCTGTGCTTCACGATGCAAGCATCTCCGACGTGCAGCATTCTCAGCAGTCTCCGTTTCGAGTCGGCTAATGGGTCGATAAGTATGCCAATAATAAGGTCACTAGATGTGTGGCCTCATACCGTTGAGCGCGTTCGCGAGCCTTTTGGCGCTCGCTTTCTGCGTTGCTGGAATTAATAAATGTTTCCTTGTTAGCACGAGCCGCGGCAATGGATAGAAGATTACTGGACTCACGCAATGTAGTAAAGCCTCTTGTAGTCTCGGTCGTGGGTTTTCTTAGCCTGAGATTCCGCTTTGGGGGCCATTATAGTTCTCCTGCTCGTAGTCTCTGGATTTTATGGGGCCTTCCATCTCCATATGGAAATAAGGCTATCAATTCGGCGTTATGACCTGATTTGGATGGATGAAGAAAATCCGAAATCACCATGGCCAGTGTAGCAATGGCTTTTGAACCGTATTCATCTTTTCAAATGTACTAAATATGTTGAATAAGGTGCATTAATGAGCTCTCTTGTGATCCCCCCTCCCCTTTTTTTTGTTATTTGGTTGCAGAACCGGGGCTGAAGAGTCCGAGCCACCTTAGCACACTATGGCATCTTTGGAGACACAGGTCTTTCACAGCAATTTATGTCAAGTGAGTTGGCCCATCTCATTCATGCTTTACTTTTTGAACACAATATCATGGATGAGCAACAGAGAATGAATTCCATTTGTATTCTATTCAACTACTGGATAGAATATAATTTAATTCAAGATAAAACTCGCTCCTTCGCCTATGGGGATCGGGTCAGAGGTCCAGTAACTGCGAAAAATTTCCAGTAAGCCCGAGTAAGCCTGCCCGAAACGAAAAGAGATGTAATGTAGGTACAACGTTGCGTTACCTAAAGCAGAGAGGTGTATTCATTGAAGTCGGCATTTTCGAAGACTTTTCCTGGTGCCCAAATTATGTGTCGTGGAAGTGAAATCGCCTTCAAAGAATGACAGAGATTAGTGTCCGGGCTAAAAGGGCGTCAGGGCATACATGTTGAAGAGAAAATTGGGATGCACACGTCAAAATCAGGTGTTCTCGAGCAGTTTTGCGCTTCCGGCGCAGGCCTCGGGAACGCAATGTTCAACGCACGAAGTCAGCATCCTTGGAGGTTGTCTGAATACCGAGTTTGTATGCCGTAGAAGTGAAGTCGCTTTTGGAAAACGATGGAAGCCATCTGTTTCAAGGATGGCTAAGGGGCGTCAGGGTATACTTGTCAATGAGAAACTTGGGATGTTCACCTCGATGTCACCATCGAGCAGTGCGTGGAGCCATATGGCCTGCAGCAGACAAGTCGTCCGAGCCGCCCCATGCGAAACCCAGATCGGAGGTAGAGAGGGGGACTCGCCTTCCAATGTGGTACAATGAGCCTGCGGGCTCTGGTTCAATGAGGTACCGCACGCTGTACTGCGCCCATTCACCATCGCTGTTGATGAACCTGATCTGCCCCTGCGAGCGTAAGTAAAGACTATACCGGAAATACTCTAGTTCGCATTTGATCTGTTACGCACCTGTACGCCTGCTCCTCTCTGTCTGGCATACACATCCTGCAAATATCTCTCGCCTGTCCAAACACAGAGATTGTGCTTGTTGGTCCCAGTCATGTAGAAGACACGTTTAAGGAGTTTCAGTCGGCCAACACGTAGAAGCGTGGCCATGCTGTTGAGATCGGTGATATTGGGTGATTTTGGATGCTGGCCGTCCTCGTCAATCCATGATCTTAGGGTAATATTTGGGAGAAGAGGCAGGGAGAAGGTCCGTGTTGAGAATTGAACCTGGTGTTATTTATCAGAAGTGAAGGAGAAGAGACGTAGACAGTTGCGTACCACACCGTGCATGGTCGGCTGGTCGTTTAGGGGGTTGGGTAAGGAGTTGGTGGACTTGAAGATGAAGAGTGAGACGTCGACTTGGGATAGGTGACGGGGAGGTCTCTGATGCATCGCCATTGTTTCCGATGGTTTCATTTCCAAGGAAAAGGTTTGCTTGAAGCAGGGTTTCAAAATCGAAGTTCTGGTCGGTGGCGGCGGCGTGTGTTCTTTGTTCAGGAGTGCCTCTGTCATAGGGAACCGTGTAAGTGGGTGCTGAGGCGATGAGAAAAGAACTTGAGGAAGTAACCGCCCATCCCATCCCAGTACACCTGCTGTCGACGATAGCTGTAGGAACAAATGAGAGCTGAACGTTGACATTAGGGCAAGGTAAAAAGAGGCCTGGACACTTACTTCGCTCCTCAACCCCACCCAATTGAAGTTCAACATGGGGGAGGGGGGTAAACGACACAGCTAGGCCAGGTTGGACCCAGTGTACTCCTGGGCTCGAGAATTCCTCGGTCTTTCCATGGTCATCAGCTCTGAGTCGAGCAAGGCGGGATATGCTGAATGCATGGATGGCGAATGCACTACGTTCGGAGTGTCATGCAACTGAGGATTGGTTGACTGGTGTGAGGAGAGTCGGGAATGGAATTGAGACTGAGATTCTGATTCGAAAGTTCAACTTTGAACAGCTTCGCACTCATAATCAATGACAACAACGTGTCAAACGAGATCACGTGACAAGGGTTAGAAGACACGATTGCGGACCTCGATGGACCTACTTTCAATTCATTCGGCCGTCACTCGTCACAAGCGATTTATGGGGGAAATTGGTAGCGTATACCGCATTACAGGAGAAACGTCCAGCCGGAACGCCCAGTTTGGTCTCCAAGAGCATCTCACAGGCTGTCCCCTGGCCAAAAACTCAGGCGTGTCAGCTCGCACACAAGCTGCTTGGCCGAGATCGAATCTTGGTGTCGTTTGCCCCACGTCGCGACCCAGGCGGATTATATAAAGTGTTCTCTAATACACAGCTTGGATCAACATCAGTCTTCAGTCCAATGTCCTCGAACGCAAGGCCTAACAAACGACAGAGAACAGGCAATGCCTACCATGATGTCGTCCCTCTTCCGGAGTACTACCAAACAGTCCACGCCAGGGAGGGTCGCCTACAACGCGTCGGGAACGATGTCCTCACCGCGTCAACTTGCCAGACAGAACAAGAGTCAACTGGTCTTTGGTCTACTGCATCGTCCTGGGCACCACTGGATGACCCAGAATTTGCTCTTGATCCAACAAGCAAACAATACGAGCGAGTGGTTGAGGCCGACGTCATGGCTGGCATCGACGAAATTGTGCCCCCAAAGAAGGCGAAAAGTCGCGTCTCGGTGCGTCAGAGCGACTTTTGTGATCTCCTTCACCTCCTGAAGAATAGTTTTAGCGTCGTCCTAATGTCGTTTGGCAAGAACTCCATCGAAGCGACTATCTCGATGAAATCCTTCGCTGGGAAGGAAGATGCGAGTTTCGCGGGGTGCAAGGATGCCCAGACTGTGTTGCTCGTGGGGTTAAGACACCTTCTACGCCTGAGTATCGGTGTGAAGAGTGCCTTCTTCCTGACTTGGTGTGCGCGCCTTGCTGCGTGAAGAGGCATAGAAACTTCCCATTCCATTGGATAAAGGTGCGCCAGCTTTTGTTCTTTCTTCATCGGCGTATGCTGACTTGAAAAAGAAGTGGAGTGGTGAACATTTCATCAAAGTCTCTCTTAAGTCACTCGGTCTCAGAATTCAACTCAACCATACCGGCATGGTCTGCCCGAACCCGATCCCATGCCACTCTGAAATGGTCATTCTCCATACAAATGGCCTTCATGAGGCAGCCGTAAATTACTGCAGTTGTTCGCGTGCGATTCCCCAGCACATCCAGCTTCTCCGTCGCCGACTGTATCCTGCCTCACAAGTTACTGTGAAGACGTGTGCAACTTTTCAATTACTGGAGCACCTCCACCGGCTCGCATTGACCATGAAAGCGTCCACATACGACTTCTATTGGGCCCTCCTTCATTCTACGAACAACACCGGAATCGATACCCCCAAGTCGCGGTACTGGGCTTTGTTCCGAACCATCCTGCAATGGCGCCATCTGAAACTGCTGAAGCGGGCAGGCTGGGGACACGATCCAGCAGGGATTCTTGCAATGAAACCAGGGGAGCTAGCAGTGCAATGCCCTTCCTGCCCTCGACCAGGCATAAACCTTCCGGAAGGTTGGAGGGATGTGTCGGATGGGAAGAAGTGAGTAATTGTTATTTTCACCACATGTCTAGCCCTGACCCACAGCTTTAGGTTCCTGTACATGATGTTCGTTTGCATGGATGCCAATTTCCGATTGAAGAACCAACTTGTATCAAATTATTCGCAAGACCCAGGTCTCGGAATAGGATGGGCGTACATGGTGCCACGTGCACCATATGAGCAGTATGTCCTCGGTCACACCAACGATGAAGATGTTGGTATTTTATTCTCAAATATATCCTTAGCTCTAACTGATGTCTGCGTGTAGATCAGCACTTGCATCGGATTTCAAGCTTTGGCCCAGGCAAACACCAAGGCGACAAAAGGTCTGCGGTACACTGGGGTAAATGGGGCTATGTGTGGCAGGTCCGAGATGGTACTTCCTCTGGCT
Organism: Cyclocybe cylindracea; assembly: GCA_013376435.1. Classification (NCBI taxonomy): domain Eukaryota; kingdom Fungi; phylum Basidiomycota; class Agaricomycetes; order Agaricales; family Hemipholiotaceae; genus Cyclocybe; species Cyclocybe cylindracea. The sequence continues at coordinate 6,627 of MPNV01002522.1, forward strand.
GTTGGTAATTTGCAGAAAGGTGAAAGGTATGTGGCCCTCCATATTTGCTCTTCTATTATGTTAATTAGGGTACTAGGTATGCGAATATGGATTATACGTTCGCTTCGGCCATACATGGTGCCGGTCTTGCCGTCATTCTCATCAGCTATGACATCTGCTGCCAGTGGTTCACCAACCTCTATAAGCGGATGGAGGAGCATTGGCCAAGCAAACTCCGCGTCCCTTCCACGACCAAGCTCATACCTGCCATCCCAAAACTTCATGAGCCTATGCACCAGACCGCCAATCATCAGATGTATTCCCTCAACTTCATCCGTGGGGTCGGCAAGTCTGATATGGAGGTGCCGGAACGGGTATGGGCTGGGCATAACGCGCTGGGCAATTCGACGAAAACACAAGCTCCGGGCTCGCGCTTGGACACCTTGGACGACCACATCGCCTTCTGGAATTGGCTGAAGTACGTCATGCATGGGTCAACTTTGCTGAAACGCCATAGGGAGGCCATCCGTGAATGGAACATTCAAATTGAAGGCCATCATGGACTCACCGCATCCTTGGATAAAGAGGTCGTCCAGAAGTGGGAGGCAATGTGCTCGAGTTGGGAGGAGGACGGGATTCCGAGGACCAAGCCTAATCCGTACCATACCAAAGGAATCTGTGCGTCTACGCCATTCTCTACTGCTGTCCCTTTCTAACCTGCCTATTTTCAGCTCTATCTGAAGCAAAGGTCCAAAAACAACTTGCTGAGGAAGAGAAAGAACGGCTCGCAAAGGGTGGCATTATACTACATGTCACTAGTGCGGCCTCCTTCATCACCCACGCCCTCGAGATTGAAGATGCACAGTACGTTCTTTGCTCATATGGAAGTCCTCTTGCTGATCAGCCCTTTAGGCGTCGAATCAAATGGTTGGCGAGGTCGAATGCAGGTCAAGGAATGGCACGACAGGAAGGGGGTCTGACCGAGCAGAGAAACCAACTGCGATCGAGAATTTCATTGTGGGAGCAGCTCCTCCCTATCTACATTCCCGGTATTCTCCAGTACAAAGCCAGCATCCCTGCTCAGGATCGAAACGACATTGCAGAGAACCCAGAAGACGTTGAGTTGTGGCTCCCATCCCATATTGCGGCAGACTCACAAAGCATGATCTGCATTGAGGGGCTTCCTGCCATCGAAGAAAAGCTGAGGACGGCCCAATGCTTCGACAGCCTGGATGGAATTCGGCACATTCTGACGATCAAGAGCAGAATGGTTGCCTTCAAAAACAAGAACATACGTGGTCAGCGTGAAGGAACTCGCTCTCGTTCCATAATTGATCGGGTCCACGAGCGAGCAAGGGCGTCGGCGGAGAAGTACAGAGCTGCGCGTAGTGCGAAGTTGGCCCTCTCTGGGCATGGGCCATGGGAAGAGGAGCTTCAGGAGCTCCATGACAATGATGTCCGAGGATATCAAGACCCTGACCGCATTAAACACGGCCCCGGACGTTGCGGAACTCTTGATGACGAACAAGTCGCTGCAGGAGCTAGGCAGAGTCCTGATACTGCTGATGACGACAACGGAGAGTTGTCTCTCTTCAATGAAACACGGACGCGTCGAGACAGAACAGGTGAAACTCGTCGAACGATCTCATGGATTTGGTGCACAAAATCCCGCACTCCGAAAGCCGACGATCTCACCGATGAAATTCTCCGTGTCGAATGGGCAAAGAGCCGAGCTCATGTAGCCAGGTGCAAGGAAGAGGTTCTCCTGCTTCAAGAAGAGATGCGGCGCACACTATCTTTCCTCGAGTGGAAGTCGGATTGGTGGAAAGAGCAGGCTCAACGGCACTGTGATGTGGCAAAGGAACTCTCAGAGGGGCTGGCAGCATATGCAGCCGATCAATCAGACCTGCAAATTGCCCTCACCAACCATTTCCGTACGATGTGGGAGCGTCCTCTTGATGCACCTGTCACTCGTGGGGCCGATGATGAACAGGAAAGTGACACGGAGGATGAGGAGGACGCGGATGAGGAGGACGCGGATGAGGAGGGCGCGGATGAGGAGGTCAACATCGAGGGTGAGGGAAAAGGGCAATCATAATGCCTAGACAGATGCGGGAGATGAATTTTAGGATGATCATTATTTCATTTCGTTGTTCCTGCTGCCATTGCCCCTGCCTGCCCCAGACCTGCCATGTCATGTCTTGCAGCGACAGACTAGAGGATAGGAAAAATGCATCTATTTTTAGTTAAGAAGTCTTAATTTAACAGATGTTACGTTCACGAAACGGTGTCGACTGTCCTTACCTTGATTTATAAATAACTCATCCACACTATGCCAACGTGAAGACGGGGTCGCCCCAATGTTGTAAGTTCATTCCTATGGTACTTGTATTTGTTCTATGTTTTGATTTTGCTACCTACAGGAAAAGGGACCCAGCGACGCCAGCGCACTGAGTTCAACCTGAGTTGTTCAGGGTAGGTGCGGCGAGGCGAGGGGCCAAAGAGAGAGGGCAAGACGGAGGCGGTCGGAGCAACCTTCCCTCTTGCTCCGACTTAGGCCGCCGGGATCTCCGAGATTCTATCTTATCAACGGCAGTCGAGACTGCTTTGTCACCGGTCCAATGGAGTTCTATCTTATCAGCGGTCGAGACTGCTTTGTCATGGGTCTATCCCTACAGTTCTATCTTATCAGCATCGAGAATGCTTTGTCATGGGTCCATAGTTTCCATCAAGAGAAGCGCGCTAATGGTCCCGGGTTCTCGAGTCACGCTCTCCAAAATTAGAACGTCATCCACTCTCCTCCTCACCCATCCACCCCCTTCCCGTCCCTATTTTGGCGTGCGGAGGCTTCCAGTAGGTAGAGATTAATGAATAGATTATAATTGCCAAAAAATATAGTTCATTGCTGTCCTCAACGACGAGCAGGAGGGTAATTACAATGTCCGAGGCATCACCGAGGCATGTTTGCTGCATTGCAAACATCATCCAGAGCCTCCCCTCGCAATCCATCCCTTCCTGCCCCCATCGGGCAGGGGAAACACCTAATATAGGTGCGAAATTTTTATAGGAAGGCAACGGCGGCGTCCGCGAGGCGCGGCGTGGTGCACACGATGAGCAATGGCAATAACAATGCGCACTCACTGTCATCCCACAGTGTTTGGCTCTTTGTTTGCCTCAGGACCAATGGTAAACAACAACCGGACCACAGGAACAGGGTGGTCTGGGCTTTACTGTGAACTGGCAGTCTGGATGTATGCTTGATGTGTGCTGGTTGACTTTAAATGATATATACTACTAGCTTATAGAGGTGTAACCGATCGAGTTCACTTGTAGACTAGGTGCTATAATGAAGACCGAGTCTATAGCCGTTCACTAATAACACTTTGTATAGCGCGCGTGGGTCCACTATTCTAGGGAAATCGCAAAATTCTAAGGCTAGCCGTGGGCGGCCTTATCACCAGCCGACGACATCCGATCACGAGCCGAGAGACATCCATTCATAGCTGTTTCGGCTCTTCGATTATATTGTTCTTTTGTTTGTTATTTGTCTTTGATTTCTTAGCGTACACGTGCCCCATTATCTTATTGTCACTAGCGTACACGTTCCCTACACGAGTCGTACAGCCGATGGCTCATTGTCATAGGTAGTCCATTATCCGTTGTAGTATTTAAGAGACTGCAGGACGACCGAGTCTGGCAGTCTGAATATCATACTCGACTTCTAATCACCTACTCTCGTTCACATCCGTTCTCATCCATTCGTATCCGCTCGACATCTGACACCAGCCCAAAGCCTGTACTTCGAAATCGGACTTAGACTATCTCGAGGGCGCAACGCACACACGTTGAAGCCACGGTCCATATCCGACACCACTTCCAAAGCTCATCCGACGTATCCGATCCCCGGCTCACTCTGGCTCCCTCTGGCTCAGCACAGGTCGTAACATCTTCCTACAGTATTCTTTAGAGACCCTGATGCTCCCAGACAAGCTGAGCAAGGAAACTGACTATCCAGAGATGCACCGCACGCCGGAAGGAAAGGCACAAGACGATAGGTTACCTGCGATTATAGAATGGCTGAAAGATCCGACTCAGCGTCCAGCTGGGATGGATACCAAGCAGTACTTTAACTTCACTCGTAACGCTAGACACTTCTTCCTGGATAAGGAAGGGTGCCTTTACCGACAGAGCATAGACGAAGCGCACAAGCTAGTAGTTCAGAAAGAAAACTGAATGTATATGTTAAAAGCAGCGCACGACAACCTAGGGCATAGGGGGTTCTATGCAACTAAGTCGTTGATCGGCGAGCGCTTCTGGTGGCCAGAAATGGAGAGAGATGTGGCGTGGTTCACTAAGACCTACCAACCTTGCCAAGAAAGGCAAAAGGAGTTGATTAAGATACCGCTGACAGTAACCCACACGCCGTCCATCTTCCAGAGGTTACACGTTGACACTATGCATATGTCACCTAAGTCAAATGGATGTAGGTACATTGTGCACGGCCGATGCGAGTTATCGTC
>MPNV01002397.1:0-11425 GCA_013376435.1 Cyclocybe cylindracea
CTTCCCCCACTAAGGAGAAGGTCATCTGAAGGGGAATAGAGGATTCTATTGGTCGTGTTCGACCCAACTGTTTTAAGTCAGTGGCATCGCTCCGTGTCATTTAGAGACTCGCTCCGCACTGTGGTTGAGTTCGTTGAGTGCGCCCACGCTGCTTAACTTAGTTGAAGCGGTAGCCCAGGGTTAGGCTTCTCATCTGAGACCCACACGAGGAGGGTCAGATTTCGATCAAAATCTTGTTCGCTTCAATAATTAACATCCCTCTTTGACTTGGAACGCCCACTTGTAACAACGCAGTAAACACCTCGTCACTGACTCCTCATCGGTCCACCGTGTTATCGACAAGTACCCCCCCCCCCCCCCGGCGACCCTTCAACCGACTCCTAGAGTCATGTCCGACCTTCCACCGAGTGGGGGTCCCAGCAGGTCGCACCCGTTCCACACGGGAGGCGGGTGTTGGGTGTCCCCAGTGCCCAACCACCACATCGAACCCATGGCAGCTCAACGCAGCCCTCATCTCTCCGAGTACCTCCTCAGCGAGGAAAGTACGCGGCGAGGTTTCCTGCTCAAACGCAGGCAGCCGTCTTCCCGCATCGCACGTTATCGTCCAGCTCGCGTCGCTCCTTGTCTGAAGATCCAACACGACGAAGAAACCCGGTCCCAGGGACATTCCCTAGGAGTCGAGTCGCAGCATGGATGGTGGAGGTCCAAGGTTCGTCCCGCCTCTCCTCCGTCGACCCCCCTGGTCCTCGCCATCGAGTTGGTTGTCTCTTTGAGAGCTCGATGCTGATTCGAGGTGATGACCGCAACTCTCAGGCGAGTCCAACTGGGTTGATGATGCGTCGCACTACAATCTATCGGTGCTGGGTGATGGCCATACCACACGTTCGCAGACGCGATGGCGAATTTCGTCGTCTCCACTCTTATCATCTTTTGGCAGTCTCCAGACAGGAGACTCCTAACTACAATGCAATGATCGCCTCGGCGGTCCAGCAGAACCTCAGGATTGCGGAGGAAACGGTTCGCTTCCCTCCTCCCCTATCCCAGCTCGACGCTCAGCCCAGGAGCCGCACCAAAGACTTGTCGCCCGGCAATGACGAGGATGGCTCAGACACCGCCCCGCCAGCTCTTCCCCCGCCTCCCTGCCTGAAGAAGGCAAGGGTCGTGGGATCGCCGGCCCGTCCCCCCCCCCCCCCTGGCGTCGCCGTCCGGTTCACCTCCGCCACAAAGGCTAGAGTCGCTCGCCGCCCTGGTTCCGCCCCACCGTCATCGGCGTCCACACCCCGCCCAGCCCATACGTGGGCATGCGTCGCCTTCCCAAGGAATCCGTCGTCGACTCCTGGCAGGCTGCTAGGTGGTACGCTCGCATCCTCGCCGTCGCTCCACTGATATTACCCATTTTTCATACGCATCAGGTAGTTGTGTGCATGGGATTGTCCATACTGCTTAGACTTTCATTGAACATCATATTTTCATAAAATATAGTGTTCTTCATTCTAGCTGATATGATTCATTCTTTTTCTTTCATATTCTTAATATATCTTTTGCTTTTCTTCTTTTGCTTTTCATTCTTCCCACTTTTCATTTGCCTTGTTTTTTCTTGTGTTTTCATCCCTCTTTATACTTTTCATATTCCTCACTTTTCATATTATTCTGCTTTTCATTTCTTCCTTTATTCCTGTCTGCTTTTATATTATCCAATCATGAATGGCTGCTTATGATGGTTATTATATTAATCTGGCATCTTTTGCATCTATAGCTAGTCCTAGGTTGATTTCATCTGTATTTTAATTAACCCAGATGCTCTCTAATGGCATACTTGATATAGGGAACTTACGACATAAAATTTTGCTCAGATTCAACTCACAGCTTGAGGCTTAGTGACTGATGGTGTTAGCAGGCTTGATAGGCTTGTGGCAAATTACTGATGTCAATGCTGGGCATGGCAATTATATTTACTATTTGTTTTTATTTGAGGCCAGAATATGAAGGTTTCAGAAGCTGAGCAAGAAGGAAAAGGCAAGTCAAAAATCACATGATCTAGTGATTTACTTGGCATATAGATAAAATGAAAAGCAAGAAGTGAATGAAAAGCACCAAGAAAATAAAAACCAAAGGGAATGAAAAGCAAAAGATATATGAAAAGCACAAAGAGAATGAAAAGTATAAGAAGAATGAAAAGCACAAAGGGAATGAAAATCAAAGAGCAAATGAAAAGCACAGAGAGAATGAAAAGTGTGGAGAGAATGAAAAGTGCAAAAGATATGAAAAGTATGAGGATATGAAAAGCATAGAGGATATAAAAAGAATAATGAAAAGAAAAAGAATGAATTATATGACAGGCCTAGGATTGAAAAGTACCATATATTTTATGAAAATATGATTTTCAATGAAGTCTTAAGCAGTATGGACAATCCCATGCACACAACTACCTGTATCTTATGATAAAAGTGGTAAATACCAGTCGTCGCTCAGCCGCCGGCATCTTTCCCCACTGCCCCGATGTCGACTCGCCAGCGCAAGCAGGTCACTCCCAAGTTCACTTCCGAGGGTCCATCCCGGAAGCAAATCCTCGTGTCTGTGGCCGGCGATTTCCATGCCGTGCCGCTGCACAAATTCCTTACCCCCTCGGCCGTCATGTCGGTCAATGGGTACCTCCGCGACGCTCGATCCTCCTTGAGGGTCGACGCCATTACTCGGGCCTACGATGGAGTGTCGATGGCCACCCCTTCCATGGCGACGCCGGCTGACCTTGCCATCGTCACCAACTTTGTTCGCGCTGTCCTCCCCAAAGGTACTGGGTTTGAGGTCTCGCTCCCCGCATTGACGTCTTACATCAAGATTCTCAACGTCCCATACTTCGACCCCAAGTCGGGGGAGAAGATCACCCAGGACGCCCTCGAGAAGGCGCTCCGCACCTCGGCTCATGCTGAGGTCTTTGCGAGGTTGACCGGTCGCCCCCGGATCGACCGCAATTCCAAGCACAGTACCTCGTGTACTGTGTATTGTAATCTGTGGGACTCCCAGCAGGGAACCCGCGCCAAACAGGTTATCGGGCGCCCTATCGTGCTCGCCACCCGCACCTGCTACATCCACGCCGCCGATTGTAACCCCGGCGTTCCCTGCTGCCAGCGCTGCTGGAAGTGGGGTCATCCCACCAACAGCTGCAAGGTCAAGCAGCTGAGGTGCCCCTACTGCTACAGCCCGCACGATAGGGACGAGCATCGTCATATGGCGGGCTGCTGTAAAGGCAACCCTAAGGCTACCCCTCCGGTCCCACCGACCCCAAAGGACGAGCCTTGCCCGCACACCCCCTGGTGTGTCAACTGCAAAGGCGACCACCCTGCTTTCTCGTCCCACTGCAAGTACTGGGACCACCGCTTCGACCATGAGTGGATCATGGAGGAGTATCGCAAGGTACGTGAGCGCGCTGCTCGCTGCCAACATTCTAACAACTCGCACCTAGACTAATGGAGGAGGACATCCCCAGAGGAACTAGGTCTGGGCTTCGTATTTTGTGTCAGAACGTTCGTCGTACATACGCCCACGTAGACACCCTTCTCGAACTATGTAACAACAAGTTTGATATATTGTTTTTTCAAGAAACACCTTGGAATTTCATAAGAACAGCACTGTCCACCATTTCTATGGAGGGCGATGAAGTAGTTGGTGCACCAAAGCACCCCGATTGGTTGCAAATGGTGCGCATTAAAGAGGGAGAGATCCCTCGTGTGATCGCCTATGTTTCGACGAGGCTTTCGCACTACCGACCTTTGATGTGACGGGATATCGTCGATCATCATGACATTCTGGTCTTGTCCCTGTTTTCAGGCGGCGAGGTCTTCCATCTTATGAACGTCTACTCTGACGACCAACACACAGCGATCACAGACCTCACGGCGTGTGCGCCTGCTCTACCGCTCTTCACATATATGGGGGGCGACTTCAACTGCATCTCATCTACTTGGGATGACTATGATCATGGCGAATCTACCACAGCGATCTCGCTGCAGGACACTGCATCTCAGATAGGGCTTGCATGGGCCCGTCCCTTCAACCACGGACCGACTCGAATCAGTCCAAATCCATCCCAGAGATTGAACGTACTTGATCTTGTCTTCTTAGCTCCATCTGAGATCCTAATCTCGATGCCCAGATTGGAGCACGATCTACGGGGTCCGTCCAATCATATTCCGATTGCGACGGATCTCGATATAGGGCCGGAATTACTCCGCCCAGGACACCGGTCAATTAAGCCAGGGAGTGACGCTGATAAAGCGTTCATTTCGGATATTCTTAAGGGCCTTGCGGCTGTCCCTGTCGCGATCCCGACAACAGCGGAAGGCGTTGAGGCATTGGCTGATGTCATTGCCTCAGCGTTCTCAGACGCGTGGCTTGCCCACTCAACCGAGTCCCGCCCGTGCAAGCGCTCCAAGTCCTGGTGGACAAAGGAGTGCTCAGATAAACTCAAGGTGTACCAGGAGACTCGTACACTGGCCGATTATCGGTCATTCATTGCTGCCAAGAAGGTTGCCAAACGCAAGTTCTTTGATTTGCGAATCGGGGAAATCGCCACATCTCGCAAGCGCCCATGGGACCTCATGGAATGGGTCCAGCAGTGCAAGCTCCCTCCGTGTGAGGCCATTCGCTACCGCAATCAGCCTTGCCACAATATGGACGACCTTTGGGACACCCTCCATGGTACGTACAACTCGGCCTCAGGTCGAGTGTACGATGCCTCTGTCCTCGATGAACTCCCCGACGAACCAGTCAGGGAGTGGTCGGACTTCTCAGAGCATGAGTTGAAGAGCGCCCTCAGTGGGTGCTCCAACACCTCTGCTCCTGGACCGGACCACATAACGTGGGCCCACATTAAAGAGTTGGTTAAGGATCCACACGTCCTTGCCCTCTTTATCGTGTTGGCCAATGCCTCCCTTCGGGTGGGGCGATGGCCGCGCATTTTCAAGGAGTCGCTTTTGGTCATTGTACCCAAGCTGAATAAGCCCTCCTACTCGGTTCCGAAGGCTTTCCAGCCTATCGTTCTTCTCATCACACTCGGAAAACTTTTCGAGAAAATGCTAGCTAACCGGATACAGTTTGACGCTGTCAAGCATGATATCTTTCATCCAAACCAACTTGGCGGTATACGCCAACGGTCGACGGAGGACGCTGGATTGATCCTCACCCATCTCGTGCGAGCGGGGTGGGTGAAGGGTCTCCAGACGAGCGCCTTGGCTTTTGACATTGCGCAGTTCTTCCCGTCTATCAACCATGATATGTTCATGGCTGTCCTTCGCAAGCAGGGATTTCCACCTTTACTGGTGAATTTCTTTGCCGATTACCTGGTCGGGCGCTCCACAGTCTACTGTTGGAACTCCTTCCAATCTACACCCCGGCCTGCTGACGTCGGGGCAGCCATGTACGCTACATTTCTATATGAAACACTGTATTTTACCAGTACGTGAGCATACGTCCTGAGTGGGATTGAGCAGTCTGCCACCAGAGGCCCACCTGCCGGGTGTTCCGGGGCTCCTGGATGGGGGCGGGAGCTGCCAACATGCACAAACAATGCAGGAAACAGTGCCCAAGCACTGCTCCTCGTTGTTTTGGGGGCTCCCGCCACCGTTTTCAGTGGGGAAAAGGCACCAACAACGACAAAACATATTTTGCCGTCGTTCTGCACCATTTCCCCCGCCCTCGGGGGGCGGGATGGGCTGGATTGGGTAGGGTGGTTTTGGATGACGCGGCAGCTTTTGCACGTCGCGCTATTTTTAGATAATGATGAATTATGATTATTCTCGGTATCTGTCCGGATCCATCCACGTGGATGGCCAGGCCCTTCCGATCACCCTAAAAATAGGAATCTTGGAATCTTGGGTGACGCGTTTGCCATCCGGGGAGCTCGGATGCTCAGAACACAAAAAAAAAATCATGCAAAAAAATATTAAATTGGAATAAACTATGTACATGGTGAGGGTGGCTCTACTAGCCACCCTCTGCGAAACAAAGGGAAAAGAGCAGAAGTAATGCCTTCACGGTGCATTACTTCTGCTCTGGGAGCTCCCCCGGTCGTCGTCTGCTCACGTAGACGTGGGGGAAAACAAGGGTGCCGCGAGGGCGAACATGGCATGAGGGGGGACACGGCGCAAGGGCGAAGACAGCGGTGAGACGAGCAAGGCGACCAGGACAATCGTCCTTGGCCCATCCTTGCCATTGTCATCATCGCCCTGTCCTCACACTGCCCTCGTTGTCCCATCCTCGTGTCGTACCGTCCTCGCTGCCGCCGCCGTGCTGTTCTCACCACCGCCATCGTACCGTCCTCGCCGTCGTGGTACCGTCCTCGCCGTCGTCGTTTGTACCGCCCGCCATCATCGCCGTCGTCGTCTTCGCCTCGTCGTCACCTTCGCCTCGTCGCTGTCGTTATCTTCACCTCGTCGTAGCCTTCGCCGCGTCGCTGTCGTCGTCTTCACCTTGTCGTAGCCTTCGCCTCGTCGCCATCTTCGCCTCGTCGCCATCTTCGCCTCCTCCTCGTCTTCGCCCTGTCGTTGTATTCACACCATGGAGATCAAAGTCGAGGTCGCAGGTGAAAAAGAGGGCAGGGGCAGGGCAAAGGTGAGGGGGGAGAGGAGGGGAGAAAGAGAACGAAGGGGAGGGCGAGAGGGGACAAGGAAACGAGAACCCCCATCTGGACAATGCACGACATCTCTAAGATGCTGTAGCTCCGAGGATGGGGGGTAGAGGGAAGAGAGAAGGGGCAAGGTGAGGCAGGAGCGAGCGTTGGTAGGTGGGAAGTTGGGTGAGGAGGAGCACCCACATCCCTGTTGAGGGGGAGGGGTGAGTGAGCAGCGAGAGTTGGGGATGGCGGAGAGGACAGGCAGGAGAGACAGGGAGGGTGGAGCAGATGGAAGGATGGGGACGAGGTGGCCAAGGGGGGGTTGTCGTACCCCAGCCCACATCCCTATGGAAGGGGAGAGGCGCGAGAAGTGAAGAAAATGAACGTCGACGCGAAGTCGACGTTCGTAGGCCTAAATTTGAAATAAAACCGATGTTAGAGTATATACCGATGAAGATAACATATTACTTACCTTTTTTGTTGCCCCAAGGCATCATTCGAGGCGTTGGACGGCGATGGGGAGAGCCAGGTGGCAGTCGATGATGAGATCAATGACGATGAGAGTCGTTGATCGCTTATCCGGCAGATACCGTGAGCGATTTGATTGGCTGGTGCCAGCGGTCCGGGTAGCCCAGGTTCTGCTCGTCGACCCCAGAATGGCTCATATGCTCGAAGCAACATGAAAATCCTGCATTTTAGTGTCGGTATTTAAGTAGAATAATCTACTCTATGTATTTAGAAAGGTCCGAATGCTACATGAGAGGGAGAACAAGCTATGAGCCAAGGTTATTGCCTTGGCGTGGTGATCATCGTCTTTCACAAATTCCAACCTTCGTATACCACTCGTTCAAGGTGCTGAAGCCACAAAATAACTTGTCATTTTAAATCCTTGAGCAGTTAAGTACAACATATCAAAAATTTGGCATGTATTTCCAATGCAGATCTTCTGATACGAGCCAGTGTCTGAAATTTGACATATCTTGAGTTGGTTTCATTTCAGAATCCACTTCGTCGTTTGTGGTTTCTCGGACCACATCCTAAAATCAACAAATTGGTCAGAGGAGTTCTATTACCCAGTACTGTCATGAGAAGGCATTGTATATGTTATTTTTGTAGATTAATCTGACATTCCTCCCTCCTGGAATCTCACATACAGTGATGAGAGGTCAGTAGTTTGCACGAAGACAAGACAGTTTTGCACATAAAATATTTCAGATTATTCAGATTATATTCAGAAAGCATACATATATGAATTTGAATACTAATAACATTTACCGACTGTTTGAATAGAGACGAAGCCTGTTTTGCCTGCTTCAGAGACGTTCCGTTGTCGACTAACGGAACGCGAGAAGGATCGGGCCGCCTGTCCCAGCCAATGGGATGCATGGCCAGATTTCGCCGAACGATGATCAACAATGGTTCGACATCATTGATCCTTGTCTTCCTCCACCACCCCGCTCACCTCCCACTGCGAACCGGCCCCGAAACACCCAAAAAAGGTATGTTAACATTTTTCTTATGTTCTTGTATGAGTACTAAACTGCTTCTTCCCTCACAGGACCCCACCTGCATCAATGGCAATGCAACGACGCTGCCGTGTGCCCCTCCCCTTGCGATAGGGATGTGGGCTGGTGCGTCCTCGACCCACCACCCTCTTCCCATCCATCCACCTTGCCATCTCACCCCTCGCCCTCATCTCTCTCCCTCGCTCCCTCTCGCTCCATCTTCCTCTCGTGCATGCCTTCTACGGCACCCACCACCTCACTCACTCGTCAGCACCCCTGCCTCGCCTCACTGCACCTCGCCTCACTGCACCTCGCCTCACCACCTCGCCTCGCTGCACCTCGAATCAACACCTCGAATCACCACCTCGAATCACCACCTCGAATCACCACCTCGTCCCAACCCTCGTCCCTCCAGCTCTCGCCTCAAACCCCTACCTTTCGACAAGGATTCCGACCGGGGTGGAGGGCAAGGATAGCACAAGAACCGCAGCGGACAAACGAAGAGGAGATCGCAGGGAACAGGCAGACGAAGACGGGGCGAACGGGACGCCGCCAACTCGAACATGGGGCCAACACGAACATGGCGACGACGTGGACGCGGCGCTAGGGCGTAGCTACCCCGATGCGAACACGGCGGGAGGGCGAATGGGACGACGCTGATGCAAACACGCGAGCAACACCAGCACACCAGTGGCACAGACACGACGATGCCCAGGGGTGGCGATACAAGCTCGACGGCAAAGAAACGAGCGTCGGGGAATTGAACAAGGCAATAACGCAAGCACAACGAAGAGAATGACACCACGAGCATAACAGTGCTGCCAGCCAGCAGCACGAGCAGAGGGAAGAGGACGACCAGGCCCGACCACAGTGCGAGGATGAGCACAGTGGGAGCACGAGCACGATCAGCACAGTGCGAAGACAAGCACAACCCACCACGAGGTGAGGGCGAGCAGCATGACATAAGGGTGAGCACAACAGGACAGCGGCGATGATGACGACGGCAGTGACAGCAAGGGGCGGCGGCGGCGACGATGGCAGCGAGGGACTACGAGGGACGATGGGGGGACGACGGTGGCAGCAAGGGAGGAGGAGGGTGAGGGCAGGTGAGGGATGATGACGACGACGGCGAGGAATGGCAAGGGGACCTGCGAGGGCAAGCATTGGGTGTGGGCAAGCACGGCGCGGCGGGTCAACCGGAGCAGAAAGGGCGTGTTCATAAATGCGCCGTTTCTGCTCGTTTTCCTTCTATCTCACCGAGGGTGGCTGCTAGAGCCACCCTCATGCTGTAGTTATTTTATTGGAATTTAATACGAATTTTTTCGTGATTTTTGGTTGTGTTTTGAGCATGTCCAAGCTCGCCGAGCGAGATGTGCTAAATTTAGCATGTCATCCAAACCCCCAACTGTCCATCCACCCATCCCACCCTCCCCTGAGGCGGGCAAACACCCAGAATGGATATAAAATAATGCTGACATTATATTTCCAAAGTATGGCGCCGCCCGCTGTCCCCCACGACGAGCTAGAGGCCATTTACATCGCCGGGCATCTCAGCAAGGCCATTTCCTGCATCGCGGCCGATTGGGAAGCACTCCCGACCCTCCAAGGCCCTGGCATCCCCGGCAAGACCACCCCAGGGGCCTGACTGCTTAATGACGCTCTGGACGTATGCTCACGTACTGGCTAAATACAGTATCTCATGTATGAACCTAGCTTATAGAAGTGGTCGGGGTAGGGCAGGGCTCTGCTCTCTCCCCTGTGATCTCAGGACTCTTCATCGCTCCAGTGATGAAGCTCTATTACATCAAGGCAGTGCTGCTTCAAACGACGCTCCTGTCCTTTGTGGACGACGGGACCATCCTGGCCCAGTCCAAGGAACTCGATGATAATAATGTGGGCCTGCGTAAGGCCTACAGAATTATCTTTGTTTTATTTACTGCTTTCGCGCTCGTTCTTGAACACGACAAGACCGAGTTGTTCCATTTCACACGTCGTCACGACGCGTATAATCCCTCGCTCGATCTGGGGTATGCACCCCACACCGGCAATACTCCTCTGAAGCCCAAGACCTATTGGAGGTACTTGGGCTTCTACTTTGACTGCGCGCTCACCTTCCATGAGCACGTTCGCTTCTATGCCACCAAGGCGTTTACCACCGTGCAAGCCATGGGCATGCTCAGGAATTCCACAAGAGGCCTCACCCCTAAGCAGAGGCGCTTGCTCTACAGGTCGTGCGTCGTCCCCATTGCGACGTACGGCTATCATTTGTGGTACTTTCAGGGCGGTCGCTACAAGATGGCCCTGACCCACCTCAACAGGATGCAGCGCAAGGCTGCTCTCTGGATCATGGGTGCATTTCGCACCTCCCCCACAGGCGCGCTTGAAGCCCTTGCTGGCCTCATCCCCGTCCATCTCATGCTGAAGAAGTTGGCAGCGCGAGCAGTGTATCGCGTTGCCACTCTTTCAGACACCCACCCATTGCGCTCCATGTTGAGCTCAGCGTATATCAAGAGCGCAGAACCTCATCCACGCTCTTCTGCCCAGATGACCCCGTCTATGCGGGGTCGTGTTTCTTCTACGGTCATGGAAATCATTGACCGCCTTCCAGCTCTGACCGAGTCCTTCGAGCCTTTTGCTCCAGAGGCCCGGCCAGGCGATCGCCTGCTGGACCGCTACGCGGACCGCGTTTTCTTTGACGATCGTACCCCGGGGGTCGATCGGAAACCCTACTTGGATGAGCTCATTGCGAGAGCGAGGGCTGATCCACTCACGGTGATGGCAGCGTCAGATGGGTCTGTACCCCTCTCGTCGGCTCACCAGGCCGCTTCGGCGGCCATCATCTACAAGGGACACAGCGAGCTCGACAGGACTCACTATGTCTCCAGCAAGGTTACTGCGCCTGATGCAGAACTCAATGCCATCTCCGCGGCTGTCCGCCTTGCTACCCAGCAGGCTGACTGTCAGCACATTATGGTCTTCACTGACTCACTGGGCTCTGCTCGGCGTGCGGTCGACCCCTCTGTGCATTCTGGCCAGGGTCATTCCCTGGCGGTTTGTCGCACTCTCAGCGAATGGTTTGCAGCGGATGACCTCCGCTGCATCACCTTTGTTTTCGTCCCTTCCAGCTTGCGCTGGGATATTCATGGAGCCGTTCACGAGTATGTGACCGGTCTCAAAGTTCGTGTCGGCCGCCGCGCTGTCGATACCTCGCTTGACTCCCTTTGATCGAAGGCAGCTCACTCAGTCCTGGACTCATGGGCAACCATGTTCCTGTTGAATTGGGTGTAATCTGCCACTTTGGGAAACCCCA
>MPNV01000573.1:0-153169 GCA_013376435.1 Cyclocybe cylindracea
ATCACGACTCGCGATGGTTTAGGAATGACGCTTGCGTCGCTGTTGTAAAAGATAGTCCAGACTCTTGGTCGATACCGTCGCCCCTCATTCAAATTTGATTAGCGAACGACTCAGGTGGCTTGTCCTCCAAGTAGCTAGTAGAAAAATCTGCTAAATAATCATACCCACGACTGGAAGCCGTCCTGACTCCCAGTTGATCGTAGTTAGGACGTCGTGCGCCGTTTCTCACAAATTAACCACCCCCCACTAAAGGGAGAAGGTCATCTGAGGAATTAGGGGATTCTATTGGTCGTTGACCACTTTGTTAAGGTCAGGTGGCCGTCGCGTTCATGTAGAATCGCTCCGCCATTTGTTGCGTGAGTTTCGTTTGAGTGCGCACCTGCCTTAACTTGGTTAAGTCGGTAGCCCAGGGTAGGCTTCTCAACGGGAGCGGCGATGGTGACGAGCTGTTCAGAGCATGGTAAGCACCTTCCAGTATGCTCGTGCAACACCGTACCCACCCTTTCCTGCCGGTGCCCGCTGCCTGAAAATCTTGCCACAATCCCTTCAGCTTTGTCTCGCCATGGATACCCCAGCACGATGAAGTCTGACCGCCCGCCACTCATGACCACGACAAGACACGACTCGTATGATGGCGATTTGCCCGCCGTGCCGTCGCCATCCACAGAACGGGGCAATAGGAGACGATACCAATGGCTACGTCGAAGGCAGGTGGTGTTGAAGGGTATGCCACCCTTCTGCTGCTCGAACGGACGACTGATGTTGCTCAGGACCCACCCCGCAACAAGAGCCTGTCTAGGACATGGTGGGCATCTCGTAACTCGCTCGTACAGCGTGGAACTCACCTCTACTCGCAACACCCGCCGCACAACCACTCTACAGCCTCGAAAGTCCATTCAACATCCATCATCCCGCCATCTTCCCCCATGTCGGTATCCCCGATGGACGTGCTAGAAAAAGGTGAATCGTGAGCGAGCAGGATAGAATGGATTGGGATTGACTCACCATTAACTAGCCTTCGTCGACATCTTCGGCAATGAGGAGAGGTGGATGGACGACAGGGAGCTAGGTGGCAGGTGAATACGGGCGAGGTTGAAACCGTCGAGATGAGATGCTGCAAGGGTTGTAGGCACATGGGCACGTCTACATCAGGTGGTAAGTCTCTGGTAAGTAGAAGAGTCACTCACCCATCCTTCTCTAGATCAGCATCGTACGGCGGTTCACGGCCATAGCTCGAGCTTCGCAAACGTGTGGGCTGGAGTACCTCGGGGGGTGTCTTGGCCATTTTCTTGAACGATACGTAGTCTGACTTTTGTGACCAAGACGAAGACAAACAAAGACGCCAAACAATGCAAAGCAAGAAATTTCTCCTCCACCTTCGCGCCTTCCAATAACAATATTGTACACCACGCGTCGGTTAGATGTCTGACAACGTAGTATGTGAGTCTTTCCTCATACATACGCCGCGTACTCGGCGTCATTGGGTTTCGTGCGCCAACAAACGCGTCAAGTGCGACATGTCCGGCCTTGGAAGTGTTGCCCCTGACGTGGATGTTGCGCCCAAACCGCTCTCAGCACATCGTCGCCTGCAGGGTGTGTTGGGGGATGCTCCTCAAATTCGGCATATCCGTCCTTGGAAATGCTGCCTTTGAGAAGTATCTCCCGGCCCCTCTGCTCGTTGATAGTAGTGTACATACATTCTAGTTGCTTCTTGTAACGTTCTGGCACGCCTCGCCTCATCTCCTCACCATTGATTTGACTAAACCCACAACCTATAGGTACCACACGGTCTGGACGCGTGTATTCTACGCTTCTAGAACCTCTTTTCACCCCGCCCACGTTCAGCGCCGCGGACGCGATCAGGAAGCGGGAAGAAGAGTTTGCTGAGCATGAATATGAGTCGAGTGAGGAGTGTGAAGAAGACCCTGGAGAGGACCTGATCAAGGATGAGCCAACGGCTCCTCAGAGCAGCCACCAGTCTCAGCAGCTGGGTTCGCTTTCAGCACCTCTGCAGCGGCCGCCTGGTCTCACAAAGAGCCAGTGGAATAACCTCAAGAGGCGGCATCAGCGTCAGAATGAGCGCTCGGCGGCAATCTCAGGCCTTGTCAAAAAATGCGCTCTGAAGTATCGCACGACAGCAGCCAAGGCTGCTGTCATTTCAGACATCGCGATGCAGAGCGATTTCACGCCCACCATACCGGCGTGGATTAACCAGCGTGAAGAAAAGCAAGACTGGTCCGAGTACGGGGTTGATGAATTGGTCGCTGAATTTGAAATGACTAAGATTGATTGGAACGGCCGGTAAGTCGCACACTTTGATAGTTTAATTTACTCTTGAAGTTAATAAGAGTACCGGTTCCTAAGTGACCCCCGCCAACTGGTTGACCGAGACAGAAATATCATGGGAGTAATGGGTGGCATTCCGAGGGCACTCGACTGGGACCAGGTCCAGTCTGAGGCTGCCTTAGCCATGGAAACCTGTCGCAACGAACTCCGCATTCCATCGGACTCCCATCCACACCGTCGAGGAAATTTTCCTGCATTCAAATTGGGTTTCTCTCGAGGTGGAGGTCAAACGGTGTGCTCTCTCGCCTTCATCGCCCTGCTATCCTCTTCTAATATTAGTCCCATCACTAGGATCCTGCCATGTTTTATAATTCTCCTTATAACTTGCACGCCCTCAACAAACTCATTTGCGAGCCTTCGATTGTCCGAATATGTGGATTTGCGAGCAGTAAGCCATCATGTTGCACTCTACTCCTCACAGAATAATGCTCCTGCTAGGTCTTCTGGGTACTCATGCTCCACGCCTATATAATCATTATCAATCAACCCTCGACGCGATCATTGGGCAGTCACCGCAGCTTCACCGTATTTTCCCAGGAAGCGCGTTTGCAGCCGCCTCATTTAATTTGGGCCTGAGAACTGTTTCCTACCCACACATTGATTTTGCGAATCTTTCATGGGGCTGGTGTGCCATTACAGCACTAGGATCTTTCAATCCCGATCATGGAGGACATTTGGTCCTATGGGATTTGGGATACATTATACGATTTCCACCCGGTTCGACAATCTTGATCCCCTCAGCCCTTCTCCGCCACTCGAACACTCGAATCGCAGAGGATGAGACGAGATATTCTGTGGCACAGTACAATGCTGGTGGCTTGTTCCACTGGGTTGACAACCTCTTTATGACAGACAAGGAATTTGAAAGAACTGCGACGGTGGCCCAGCAGGCTGACAGGGAGGTGCGGCGGCAGACACGATGGTCTGATGGGACTGCCATGTTGAGTAATCTTGACGACTTCCTTTAGCTCCTGCAATACCATAATGTGTGCGTATTTTCGAAAATCTGACAATTTGAAGCCAATGAACGGTTTGACATATTAATTGAAAACCCCCTTCTAATTATAGGCCCTGCAAGTGCTGTAAAGCACCGACGTCCTCATTTAATGCCTGCTACCTTTAGGTAGCTGGGTCTTATTCCGCTCCCGGAAAAATTTTTGGCAGTAAAAAAATGCCTCATGGAGGGACGAGGGTAGGCAACCTAACTGCAGGTCAGACTCGGAACCAGTGCATCGCATATGGGTTTTGGAGGAATTCTGTTGCCTTTCATATCTTCGCGGACTATGCGGCGGGATAATAGAAGCAGATACCTCATATTTTGCCTGTCAGAAACACTATGAGACGGACAGCAGATAATGGAAATTGAACTTGGTGGCTAACTTCGAACGCGATGCTGGGCGGATTTGACATCAATTAGTCAGACAGGAGGCTATCACCGAACCTGAGCCAATTAAGTAACCGCTGGAAGCGGGGGGCTCGCTGCGCCATCCTATTTCGCCAATTTATCTCAAAACAGAATATTATTTGCTGAGAATACCTCTTCGGCCTGTGTAGCTACCTTGTATTTTTTTTTCTGAGCCTGAGGAATGTGTTCTATTTATGTAGAGTATAATGCGGACTGTGGGAAAAATCCGGCCTGTGGTGGCATGAGGGGATGTCCCAAGGCTCCCAGAACACCAAAAAACGGCCTCCAAAGGAGATTTTTCTTGGAGAAACTTATTTCATATCATATAAATAGTCTACATGGAGCTTTACAGAGGAGAATATAAAGTAGATCCCACGAAATATGGCTCACCAACAACGACCCCAATGCTCAGTTTCTGCAACAAGAGTTTGTACTTGTTTGTCCGGGCCCCCCAGCCCTTTAGTCAATGATATGCTCGCTTCGCTCGCAACTAGGACAAGATAATTCAAGCTCTTGAACAATTTTCCAATCCCACTGCAGCCGGTTTCTCCTTTCATCCAAAGAGTCGAACAGAAGAACGGTCAGAGGAAACGGAAGGGGGCGCGGTTTTCGTGGCGGTCGTGCTGTACCGAGTCCTCGCAGAAGAGGTCGAGGAGGGCTCCGAGGAGGCGCCATTGTCCCAAGTTTTATGCAAGAAGAGCTGGATTCCACACTGAGGATGTTCGCGGACGGTGCGTAACGTCTCGGAGGCAGTGGTTGGGATTTCAACATGTTTGCAGCTCCTCCATCCAGAGGAAATGCTACGCCACGGGGACGCGGCAGAGGAGGACGAGGAGGCACGATGTCTGGTCCGAATTCTGGGACGAACACACCTAACAGAGGTCGCGGACGCGGAGGATATGATTTTTCTCGCAATCGTGGCACGAGAGGTCGTGATGGCATAGGTGCATCTCCGCGAGGGGGTCGAGGTCGTGGGGCACCTATGCCTATGCCCATGCATCGGCAGCCAAACACAATGCTTTCCAGTCTTTTGTATCAAGAGAGACCTCTTCTGCGTCCAATTGTGTTCGTGCCATCGGTCCTCACGCGAGTTTTATTCCAGGAGGATGATTCGGAGTTGCGAGGATGTGGGTACGTCGTCCGTCCTTTGCTAAAATTTCACGGTGCTGATTACAGGCAGATGATACAGAGAGAAGCCATGTTCCAACTGCGGACAGCGTCTCTCGTGTTTTCAGTGGAGGCGATATTCCTCTTATCGAGTCCGATTCAGACGAGGACGAAGATGCAGAAGAAATAGAGGAAGTCGATTTCAACGAGGTTGGAAAGCTATTTGACAACTCAGCCCAGACGCATCAGGAAAAACCGTTTGGTGTCTGGTAGTTCTTGAGGACAGTAGACTCTGAGCACCAAGGCGTTAGACTCCTGAGTTACGTCGTAGTTGAAGTCTCAGTTTCCTATGGGCAGGACAGCTAAGAATAGCGTGATGTAATGAGGAGTTCTTTCTTCGTGTTCACAGTTACATGTTTGAAAGAAGACCCAATTAGTATTCTCGTATTAATGGTACATGAACAGTCACTGATATCAGTACCATATTGCTATAGTACATCCCCTTCTCTGAAATAGTCACGGTCACCCTGGCATGAAATTGATCTAGTATATAGTCAGGTAGGATGAGCAAAAAATATTTAACAATCCTCTGGGGTAGCTGTTAGCGCTGTAGCTCCCAATTCTACTGTTTCAGATGTTTGCATTGCCATCCTTCAATTTCTTTGTCCTGCAGCATGTTCTGGAATGTGTTCATGGGAGATCTATCATGAATGAAAAGATAATACATACTGTTGTTGGACTGTGAACTGGGGGCTACACAAGGATGCGCTGGAGGAGAGACGCACTCTGAGAGGAATGGTATTTAGTGACAAAGATCATTAATATGGTGATAGAAAACACTTTGAAAAGGGACATAGCGCATTTGAAAGTGGGGAGGTAAGAGGAAGGAGGTAGTGAGAGACACTGGCAGGTTTGGGACTTGGCCGCTTTGTTTGGTGAAGTGTGATGGCAACGAGTGTGCCGATGACCTCTGTGACTTTGTTGTTTGCTTGACGTGATGATTCTGCGCATTGCGGTGGCACCATGTGACATTCTCCCAGCTGAATACTGGGAATCATGCTATCCTTCTCAATTTTTTGCCGTGATTCAGATCATGAATGAATACCAGAATTTCGATTTGATCATGTCTGTCGTGTTTGAGAAAGGTGGTCTTATGACTTCAGGAATAGCTCAAGCTCGAATAACATAAATTTGCAAAAAATCATCAGATATGTATGTAGTGTAGATGCCTGTATTTTTATGTCCAACTGGGCGCCGGTTCGCTGAGTATAGCTTTCCAGTGTTCCCCTCCTGTATGAGGCGCTCAGCCGGTCTGGATTTTGAATGACTTAGGCTTGAAAAATGTGCACTGTTCGTCACAGTTTAGGCTCAATATCTCAGCACACGCTGAGCTTGCAGCTGAAATTGAGGAAGATTCTGGGTACCTTTGTAATATCTGTGGTTATAAACTCTGCTCTAATATGTGTTGGATATTCGAATCGCGTTTTGAAAAAGGCGCAACCCTTTAATTCTCAGTTAATTCGCAATGAAAGGTGTCATGAAATTTTGCGGTCGCCTGCGATGTAGGTGGTATCTAAACTGTGCAATTATGCAATTATGCAGTGTGAATTGTGTCTACTTGAAAAGCGCAGCATGCTGGGCGATGTCTGAGGTGCTGTGCCGACCTTGGACAACCACAGCTATGTCGCTGAGCAGCTGCCCTCTGCACACTGCATCTAGTCAATCTCATCACGTGCTTGTCTACCAGGCTGAAAATTGCCAGGCAAATTCTGGTACCTATGCGTTTAATGATCCTAGCTTATGAAGCTCTCGCTTTATGTATATGTTGAGATATTTCAAATGCGGGTTTTTAGACAGGCGTCATACCTAAGTTCTCCGGTGCAATCACCATGGAATATGTACTGAGAGATCTTGTGATTGGTTGCGCTTAAGTATCTAACAGTGTAGAATGTTTCATAAAGTTAGTTGGCAGGTTGTGGAGGAATTGATCTTGGAGCCTGGAAAGCGGCCAGCGTATGTACGCTGTGCTGGGAGTCAGAGTTATGCTCAAGACCAGCTGGTGTCGGGCTGAAATTGTGCCGGCAGTTACCTTTTGCATCTTCGTTGTAATGGATCCCGCTATGAGGTTCCCGCGGTAGTTTATTGGTGAGATATTTCAATGCGTGGTGTCTTTTGAGTAAGTGCACCCTCAGAGATACTCGGTTGGGTTATTTTGGAGGAAGATGTTTGAAATTTTAGGACTGCATGCCCTGCTTATGTGGTATCTATGGAGTGGTCACAGTAAATTCAGTGGCCAAGTCTGACTTGACATATTACTGAGAATTTCAGTTAAACCTGAGGAAAGCGCCAGAGTGGCTGTGTGAGGGCACGGGGGAATCGGTCGTAGCCGTAGTCCGTGGGGTACTGTGTAGTGAGCATCTTCAGAATTCCAATTCCCACATATTTATACTTAGACTCGGATTTAATGCTATTTTGATTAGTTATCAGTTTATTTCTCATGAATGCGATTCTTTGCGAATAATAGAACTTGTGTAAAGAGGTCTCAATGTTTGGGTTCTGCATGGCATGTATCTCGCTAAGTACTCGGTCATTCGTTTTTCCTGGGACCAGAGTATAGCAGTGTATGTGGATAAGTGTACAAGTCACAATTGTCCATCATTTGATGAATGTGGAAAGTTTTTACTTTGTCGAGTAGAAATGTGGTAGGTATTGTATTCTAGCATAGTGGATACTTCCAAAAATTGAGAGTAAGGCGCTCTTTAGGCCTGTCTATGGTGTATGCAGAAAATTAGCAGGAAGGGGGAGTTTGTTTTGGGTACCGTATGTGCAATCGTGCGTGTACTCCTTAAGGACAAAAAATACTGTGTTTTGTTGTTAATGAGCCTCTTGAGGATGTGGCTGGATATAAGAGTATCCTAATACACATTCTGTTAGGTTTTTGCGGGCTTGTAGATTGAACCAAGTACTTTTATCAATGTCCAGCCGTAGCATTGTGTTTCCCTGTGAACTGGCAGAGATAGGAAAGATGGGTTTATAGGTGAGGGCCAAATATGTGAATTTATTTGTGTCCATTAAGAGAACCATGATGCTGTCTCAGAGAGTCAGGCAGTGAGAGAGCTCAGCAGCACGGTGAGCCAGGGTCGTAGGTGCACTAGTTGTTGCTGATTTAAGAAATAGACAAAAAGGTTTTTCCTGATGCGAAGACGACGATTGTACGGAAGAGCAAACTATCGGAGGCAACGGCGATTGTGGAGCACCAATTTACTGGATTTTATGTCGACACTCCGCCTGCGGTGGCGGCCAATGCAGTGGCACAGATAAACGTGGACGACCTCGCGAAAATGGTGGAGGAGACCTTATCGGCTACAGACGAACCAAACGACATTGCGATGGCAGATGAACCCGCTCCTTCCCATGAAAGCCTCTTCTTCGTCGATACGGCGCCAACACCCATCCCGACCGAACTGGCGCCTACAGGCCCAGCCGTCCTTCAGGATGACGACGACGATATTATCGTCTACGTCGCCCCC
Organism: Cyclocybe cylindracea; assembly: GCA_013376435.1. NCBI lineage: Eukaryota > Fungi > Basidiomycota > Agaricomycetes > Agaricales > Hemipholiotaceae > Cyclocybe > Cyclocybe cylindracea. The sequence goes on from MPNV01000573.1 coordinate 8,389, forward strand.
CATCCTCGAAACACTACCCACGAGACCAAAGAAGACCCTCCAGAGGTCACAAACGGTCCTCAACCCGATACATCCCATTTCTCTCCATATGCCCGTCCAGGAGCCCTACCATCCCAACCCAAAGCCGCGTCATCGTCTTCAGCCAACCCTCTACCGCCCATTCCTGAACCACCATCCCTATCCTCGATCGCATTTTCCTTTTCCAAAACTGCTACCCCTGCTCGCCTAGCTACCCCACCTGTATTCACTCCTCGCCAGGCGAAGGTTTGGAAGCGCAAACGCGAGCGAGGCTTTGCGAGAAAGAAGAAGGGAAAGTTGACGTCTTTTGGTGCATTTGGTGCCATGCGAGAGGAGGCTCTGTTGCATAACCGTGACCCACGACGGGCGGAGCGGAGGAAAGGCGACTCAGATTTAGAGTGGGGCGATACCGACGACGATGAAACTGCTGACAACGTGGAGGAGGTGTTCACCTCTCTTCGTGACGCGAATGGCAACGTGAAGGTCGATATGAAGGGCAAGGGCAAGGCGAGAGATGACAACAGTTCTTTGAAGAATGCGGAGGAGGATGTACATGGTATGGATATCGATCCTGATATGCAGATGGATCTTACGGCGATGAAGAGTTTCGTGGGTGGTCTATTAGGCTCCAGTGCGGGGCAGCATACAACGATGGCCGATATAGTTGATGCAGCGGTCACGCAGATAGAAGACAAGGATAATACCAATGAAGAGGAGCGCGGGTCGAGTGGAGAGGAGGAAGAAAAGGAAGAGGACCTGATGAACGCTGAGGAGGACATGATCATCGCAGAAGCATTGGAGTTCAATGATGAAGATGAGGATGGGGACGAGGACGAGGAGGACGAAGACTAGACACCTCGGACAAGCTTTCAAGCACGACTAGAGCGCCTGAGAGAGAAGGCGAAGAGCAAGAAGCCAGAGGATGAATCATTCGACTACTACATGGACGACGACAGCGAGGAAGACTCAGACGACGGTTGGCCTGATTTTTCAGGTCAAGCACGAACAACCGCGGAGAGGGACGAGGAGTTCATCCAGGAGATTCAGGTCCATTATTTTAACTCCCTAATATTCGTCTCTCGGTTCCCTGATACTCTTCTTTGCTCCAGGGCATGCTGGACGATAACGCAGACATCCTCGAAGGAAGAAATAGAAAGGAGAGGAAGAAGCTGTTTATGTCTGTACGCAATGGAGCCTTTGATGACGAAGGTTCCAGTCCAGCAAGTATGTACTCAGCTTCTGGACGACTTTTTTCTTGCTTATTGGATCCTAGAACGGAGCAAAGACAAGGGAAAAGACCTTCCACCTGATCTACGTGCCCAATGGGAGAAGGATCGACAAAAGAAGGCAGAATACAAGAAAGCACGCGAACTTGCCCGTCTCGAAGCCGCTGCCGATCCTCTCAGCAAGAAGAAGGGCGGCAAGAAAGGCCGCAAGGCCATGCAGGCAGCAGCCGCCCTCGACCCAACGATCACAGTCATACCCAACCGCATCATCGACATGACGACTCTCGTGCAGCAGATTCAGCGGTTCATCGCAGACATTGGCGGTCCGAAGGAGATGGCCCTACCTCCCACCAACAAGGAGACACGGAAGAATATCCATGAGATGGCCATTGCGTTCAATTTGAAGAGTATTAGCAAAGGCAAAGGCGATGCAAGGTACACGACGTTGACGAAGACGACTAGGTCGGGCTTCGGTGTGAACGAGTCAAAGGTAGCGAAGATTGTGAGGAGGAGTGGGGGTATGGGTGCTCGTGGCGATTCATTCATTTACGACAAGAAAGGGAGGAGTGGTGGTGGTCCGAAAATGCCTCGTCATCGAGATGGAGACGAGGTTGGCGGGGTAAGTATTTGCTCTTTTTCTTTTCGTTTCCATTCTAACAGTTGTGTTCAGACTGCACCGAAGCTCAACGAGTCAAATATTGGTTTCCGGATGCTTGCTATGATGGGTTGGGCAGAGGGTATTCGTATTGGAGGTGCAACAGGCGGCCTGGATGCTCCTCTGACTGCCATTATCAAGAATTCGAAATTGGGATTGGGCGCAACGAAGTGATATCTGCTTGGACCTTGTGGTGTCCTCGCTTCCTGCCTCATGTATGGAGCATGTAACACTTCCACAAGCAACACGTGTTCTGTTGGCTGGCCCAAAACCAACGAGGCAACATCTGCTCGAGGCATATCGTATAAGACATTGTCATCGACGCGTTCAACATGTTTCCACTCGTAAAACGTTTCACTGAATCATTTAGGATTCTCTTGTAGTCTAAGTTTGGGATTATTACGAGGTCCTTCATCTTCACCATTGTTATCCCGGTCACAGCAATCCTCTTCCTCGTCCTCCTGCTTCCATCGATTAAAGCGGTCCTTTGTCGATGTTTTTCCGGTCACTAACTGATGACAATCGCGATATTAGCTCGTTTTATCCTGCTTAATGAATGTAAGTCCGAGAAACATGGAGAGGTTGGAAGGCGACACACTATGTTTGCGACGAACCAAACGTATTAGACACAAGATACTCTTGCGATTCTTGTTCCAAGACCGTGCAATGATTTAGGTACCAGTCTGAGTACTTAGAAGTTGTCGAGGGAGATAGATCCGATATCCATTGATGTGCCTATAAATCGCCATACCATCTAAGACCTTCATCTTTAAGGTGCGGGGCCAACGAAAATGCACAGATAAACCACCGCTGCGACGACTCTCTGAACAATCCATCTGTAGGGCGATCAGACGCCGATCAGAAGTGCGGCGGGTGGAAATGCTTACGTTGTCTAGCAAACAATACGCTCTCCGCGAACGTCCACATGTTCATCCCGCCGCTAGCACTGCTCTCCCAGTCTTGCAAGACGGAACCTGTGGGATTATCCTCCAGCAGCACCAAACGTTCGTCATCGATATCTGTGAAGATGCTGGAAAATTTATCTGGATCGTTCACTTCTAAATCATACCAATCCTCCCCCGCTTTGAAGACAACCAGCAGCTCAACGTGCTGACATTCCGAAAGGAGGCCCACGATGACTTCGTTTTCGACAGGACAATTCACTGCGAGGTGCGTGAGCTTCGGAAGCAAGGTTACATTCTTCCAGACACGCCAAGGTTGCCCTTTCCAGCCAACAGCATCGAGGTGGATGACTCTTAAGGCAGGTCCCGTGAAGTCATCAAGGTCGAGGCTCGCGAGATCCACAGACGATCGGAGAGGGCAGAGACGGTGAATATAATGGATGAATTTCTTGAGCGGTAATTCCGACCAGATGCATAAATCGACAACGTTCGGACTTGCTTCAAGGATTTGACAAATCTCTTCCTCTTTGAGAGGGCCACCAACAAGCAGATGCCGGGCGAAAGGACAAACGGAATCCAGCGGGGTATTTCCAGATGAAGGCGGCACATTCCTGCTGGGCAGAGTTTCATGATCCACAAACTGGATGATGATTCTGTACAACATTGGGCGGACCCTAGCAGCAGAAATCAGCCTTCATAAATCGAAAATGTAACCAACTCTCACCATTCGTACACCCGTCGCGCTAGCCTACGAGCAATAATTTTGGTGCATAACCTCGTCCATACTCGTAGACGACAGTTTCGAAAATCAACCGCTCCAACTCTGGCGGTAGAGAAATGGAGAAACTGGGGAGTATTTCCTGCGTCATGACACATAAATCCAGGTTCAGGAGGTGTTTCTAATGCACTTGAATTTGTTAGAATATCATAGTAGTCGTAGCGATTCGAAAGGGGTTGCTGATGCTCTTCGAGATCGCCTCCCTATGTAAGGATTGTTTTCAGTCTCCCGACGCGATGCGCGTGACCAGTCGCGACTTCGTCACGACCCTACAACCTCGTATATCAAGTGAACGTCAGCCACTCTGCTACTTCACGCGATCATTAAGCTTGGCTAGCCAGGCTAACAACCTCGCGACTTCTCTTTGACGCGCACGGCGCGAGAACTCCTCAGCTTTCACTCTCAACATCTTCACTTCCCCGGCTTTCAAATGGGTTTTGAGTACAGTACGAAGCGTCGAAGGTCCAGTAAACAAAAGGAGCATATCAAGGCGCTTCAGGTTGCTCGTGCCCGCCGCGCAGGCGGTGGTCGAACTTCCTCAGATGGTAGGAAAACATCCTTGGAACGCAGAATTGGCCTTATTCTTCTCAGCTGCCAGCCAGAAGAATCCTGGAATTGGTCGTTCATGACCACGGTAGAAAATACGGACCAAAATTGCTGCTCGTATCACGCAGTGCATACGAATGGTGAGTCCGAGGGACCTAGTAAGTTGCTGTATCTGGCATTATATGCGCAGGATTCGGCCCATGCTACACAGGGTCATCGTCCAATTCGTGAATCCGCATTTCGAGCCCCCTACCAGCTACCACCCTCTTCTGTGGACGTGAAGTTAGAAGACCTGGGTAAATTCGCCGACCATCTCCTTGTTGGAGGCTCGTGAAATGCGGAGGAGGTCAACTGAATCCTGGAGGCGAGCCCAAATGTCTTCGACTTGGCCATCTGGAATGAGAAGTCTCTCCGTCGATTTCTACCACACCTGCGGCGCCTCAGCCCCCGCTAGCTCTCCACCAATATCGACTCTATGGACCCGGAAGACTTCCAAGGTCCTTCTTCCTCGAATCTCACTCGCTTAGACGTCGTCGGGTGGAACGACGAGCCCCTGGAAGCAGCTCGTAACCCTCCCAAAGCTTACCCATCTGTCGGTTAATTGCCCAATCGCCTACCAAGTCGTACTCGACCTTCTTTCGGAGTGCAGGCACATACGGCTACTGATCATACCTATGAGGGGGAGTGATTAGTTGGAATTGGAATATCTACAGCCCAATGCGTACGAAAACGCCAACAAGACGATCGACGACCATCGTCTGGTGTTGCTGGATGATACTGCCGCTGGAGACGCCTCGCAAGATTGGATCAACGGTGCGCGTGGGGAGATGAACATGTGGACGTTTGCGGAAAAAATCTTCCTTGGTCGGAAATGTACGCGTTCCCAGTGCCTCCCTCTACCGACTTCAATTGACCTGTTCTGCAGATAAAATCTTCATGATTGCTCAGAGGTCGTTTTCAGTGAAAGCCTTGTGATATAGCGCAGATCGTGTTGGGGAGAGCTTAGCCCGTTGGAACGTGGATGGCAACTGGAGTCGAACCTGCTCCTTTTCACGCCCTCGCTGTTCTCGTAGCTAAGCCTCCGTTCTAGGTATTTAATTCATCATTCAGCCGTTGGCTCTCCGAACGACTGAATTTCCGTGCTAGTATTCTTACACAGCGAAACTCTGTAGTAGTACTATATTTTTATTTGTCCAACATCAAGTTTTTATTACCTGATGTTGCGATCCGCTGTGCACCGTCTGGGAAACTATTCTGTGAGTCACTCAGCTCGCACACAACTTGCACACAACGTCAACATTCTCACTTACCTACAAACTTGGAAGATATCCATCTTCTCCCCTTCTGAAAAACAACATGCCAGAGAGTATTCAGGAGTGCAGTTCCTTTTCTATCTCTCCCAGGCTGCCTCCAGAGCTAGAACGGGATATCTTCGAGACCGCTGCCTGCGAAGACCTGGGTTGTTCATATCAGCTCCTGTTCGTCCCAAAGAGGGTTTACCAATGGTAAGAGGAATGTTCTTCTCGTCTTGAGGATCAATAATCCCCTTCGGCTCTATGCTAGGATCGAGCCAATGGTTTACAGGGTGCTATTGAGGTTCACCAGAAACAATAATCATGTGTTCATTCCACCACGGCGAACATATCCACTTCTAGAACAATATGAAGCCAACCAAGAACCTTCCTCTCGTCTAAAACAGGTCTCTTCCTACACCACTCATCTTTTGCTTCACGATGTACACGCTGATGTCGCCACCGAAATCCTCAAGCTGTGCAGCAACGTGCAAGACCTTGCCCTCTGGGCCACGCGAGAGCCGTACCGACAATTGGCACCCACATTGACAGCGCTCAGACTCCAGCGGCTCTCCGTAAGCTTCTACATACTTCTTTCTCAAGACAACGGTTTTCAGTTCGATCCCGCACTGTTTCCGCACTTGACACACATGCAGATCGTTGACGCTGATGCAAAACACGGGGGTAGAGTTTGGAGCAAACTCCATCTGCTACCCTGCCTTTCTCACTTGGCATTGACTCCGGAACTCTACCCTGAGCAGTCCGACATCAGGAGTTTCGTCGACACCCTACTCCGCGAGTCTTTGACTCTAAGAGCCTTGATCATTTGCCCGCCATTACCGGACGACCTCATATTTGAGGACCCTCGTGTGGTGGTCTTTGACACTATTGAGACGGGGAATGTTGTCGACTGGGAGTATGGAGCTCGTTGTGGGCAGGATCTTTGGACCGTAGCAAACTGAAATTGCAAGGTGCTGAACTCCATTCTCATCATCGTCGGTGACGCGGTAAAGGTTGGTTGTGTTTTTCTGGGATTGACGCAGAGCACCAATGCTGAATCTGCACCAAGCAGGACATATTTTCAGCAAAGTAACACAAAATATGCAGGACGATGAATTAAATGGCAAAAATTAATCCTTCTCCAGCTCCTCAAATCATCCTTTCTGGGGAAATACCGAGGAATGGAGGTCATATCGACGGTAGCACCTGGTATCCTTCGCCGATACTAAAACCCCTCACTTGCCATGTAGTTTCGACACAAATATGGGAACCCAATTTTGAGTTATTGTTTGTCGTATGGCAGAAATAGAGTAGAGCCTTCCAGGTCGGAATGCACTTCAAATTTGCAACAATAAGGGCTCGCTTCATAATGTAATGTCACTGATACCCTTGACTAGTATAATTTTCAAAGATTTCTTTGTCTTAAACATTGTTGGATGTGTCCCTTCTTATCTTGCACTTTCGATACGTGCCCAGACCGCCGCGGCCCGCGACGTCCGTTTATACTGCGTTAAACTGCGTTCAACCACTTGCAACCGTCCATCATCTCGACCATTGAACACGGTCAACATGTCAGTGACCATTGACGACCGCGGTTCCACCTCAAGTTCTCCCAGACTACCTCTCGAGCTTGAACGAGACATCTTCGAGATCGCAGCCTATCAAGACCTGGGTAGTGCATATCAACTTCTATTCGTCGCAAAGAGAGTTTACCAATGGTAAGAGGAATGTTTGTCCCATTTTGATAATCAATAACTCCCTTTGACTCTATGCTAGGATTGAGCCGATGGTTTACAGAGTGTTGCTGAGGTTCACCACAAAACCCACTCGACTTAGTTCATTGCGATCATGTCCACTTCTGGACCAATGTCAAGCCGACCAAGAGCCTTCCCCTCGTCTCAAACAGGTCTCTTCCTACACCACCCACCTTATGGTCCAAGATGTGCATGCGAATGTCGCGAACGAAATCCTCAAGCTGCACAGCAGGGTGCAAGACCTCGCCCTCTGGGCCATTTCGGGGTCTCACCGACAGCTGGCACACACATTAACGACGCTCAGACTCCAGCGGCTCTCAACGAGCCTCGACAAGCTTCTCCTGCAAGACGATGGCTTCCAGTTTGATCCCACACTTTTTCCATACTTGACACACCTGGACATTGTCGACGCTGGGGAATATAGAGACAGAGTCTTTAGCAAACTACACCTGCTCCCTCGCCTTTCCCACTTTGCCTGGAGTACAGTGTTCTTCGCTATATCATCGGATATCGAGGAAGCCGTCAAGACCCTCCTCCGCGACTCATTGACGCTAAAACTCTTGATACTTTGCCCTACCATGCAATTCTGCTTCGAACGTAAGCCTCTTGAGGACCCTCGTGTGGTGCTCTTCGACTCTGCTAGGATTTTAATCGAGGACTGGGAACATGGAGCTCGTGGTGGGCGAGACCTTTGGGTTATAGCAGATGACATGCAGTGTGGGCGACAATTTTTTGAAAACACAAGCCAGTGAAACCAATTACTACACCCCTTGAGGTAAATGTCTTTGTAGAACAATATCTTGTGCACAAAACCGTTTCAAGATAATTGTGATCGCGTCTGTACTTGTCCTTTTAGTATGCTCTACGACTTCTGCTTACTTGCGGTCCGCCGCGACCCATGCGCCAATTTCACGAGTCACCGACATTCTCAGGCTTGGACTCTGCCATCCATCATCTCGCCCGTTGAAGACGTCTGAAGACCACTATGTCAGAGACCATTCAGGCCAATAGCTCCACCTCAACTTCTCCCAGAGTACCTCCCGAATTTGAGCGAGAGATTTCAAATCGCTGCCTATCAGGACCTAGGTGCAGCATATCAGCTGTTGTTCCTCGAAAAGAGGGTCCACCAATGGTAAGAGGAATGCCCTTTGTCCCAAGTCTCCGGAATCCTCGCCTCTGCACCAACAGCACCATTACAGAGGGCTCGAGTTATCGAGACCCCATATGCCATTTGGCCGTCGGCCGGTGTGAATCCTTGGACCAGACTCTCACTAATCCATGACAATCTTTCCAGAATATTAGAGGCATGGATTCACTTGTTCTATTTTTTCCTACTGCGGAACACACGCCCCGACAGGCAGCCCGCGCGATGCTCCAGGAAGATCTCCCCAATGAGGAACTGAACAAAAATATAGTGAATATAATGGAGGCTTGGTGGGCAAACATATGCGATGTTATCCCATGGTTATTTGCCTTATCATATTACACAAACAACGCAGGAAGGAATTGGATCAGCTCTTCTCGACAATCGAGAGCTGTGACGTGCCGTCGAGCGTGTATCTTCGTGTACGTATTCGTTCATACATATGAATTGAGTGCCTCTGACATCCCGGGCGATGAGCGTTACCACCTCCGCTCTCGAGCCTTTGGTATTCTCGAGAAATGACACCAAATACTACACATGGAGAGTTCAAGTCAATATATTGACATACATTTGCTCGGACGGCAGTAAGCTTGGGCACTCATATTGGATTTTTGAATTCCCGCCCATGTCGCAATACAGGATGCTACCGGACCCCATAGTAATTGCCCTTATCTACACTTTTGCAATTTTCAGGGGGACTCGTACACAGCAGGTGCCGGAACTCCCGGGCCGTGAATTTGTGTGGCGTATCTCTCACAGGCCTACCGCCACGCACGAGATTCATCGATGTCCTATGTTAGAGTATCTTGGGAATGTCGTAGGATTCCAAACAGGTGGCAGGCTGGCAGTGCATCCGCAAAACGCCTGCAGGGATCCCTCAGGCCATCATTTGTGGTATTCTGGGATTCCGCATCCTACTAGCATTAACAAATATGCAGTTTACCCCGCCTTGTACCGTCGGCATGCCCATGAAGTGAAACGACAGAAGAAACTATTCTGTTAACGCCCATAGGATCGCCGGAAGGTGCAAATGTCCACATTCTCCGACAGTGCTTGTGAACGCCAATCTCCCACCTGACAGGTCCTCTCGTGATGGAGGAACAAGGAAAAGCAAGATCCAATTTACAGTAACCGCCAAATACTTGAAGCGCCTAGACAAAAAATTCTGGATGGACGCCGCTCAACTGACCATTGTCCCAAGAACTTAGATAACGACAAGCCTCGAGGACGACGTCTAGGTCGTCATGTGATAGACAGATCACCTATCGACTGCGCGCTGGCGCTTTGAGCGCCGTCAAATCTGACAGTACGGAGCTTTGAATGCACTAGCGTGACCCCATGCAACTTCGCGTCAGAGAACGGTGGGGTGCAACAGCTGCTGGAAATTTTAATTTTGGGGGAGTTCTTGTGAAGAGAAGTGGACCTGGTCATTTGACCGAGGACGGGATCTCACGATGAGGTAGACTTCATTTAGAGGAGAATTGTATGGCAATATGTCAAGACAAATCACTTCGCATGAACACAGAGCGGACACGTTTTCGGAGGCCTGTTAGACGCCGTACTGATTCCGATTCTCGACAGCCTTGACCAGCCCAGAGAAACCCGGAATACAGAAAGTCGACAGTAAACTGTTTTTCAGTGAACGTCGGAAGATAAATAAGCCTGAAGGGTAAGGTTTTGATTCAGAGGTCGAGCACGAGGATGATTGGTGGTGTGTTCGTTAGGGAATACGGCTTTCTCCCCGTTCAGACGACAAAACCGTGGAAGATCTCGTAACCCGGGATTCCATGGGACAGAAGAATCGAATCGAGGTGGGTGCCTTAAGCTTTGCGTAAGCCATGGTGCAGCTTGTAATGGTCAGGCGGAAGTTAGCAAAGGGCTGACTAGTAGCCCAAGAGATCGCAGTCTTGGTAATATACGTTCATTCGTCACGCTTGAAGTCATTCAGGTATTGTCAGTGGTGTGAGATCCTTGTAAGTGAACACAGGCGCAGCTAGGATAGATCCAAGGAGCTGGCATTGCAAAGCGGCATCGAGGGTGATATAACGAGGAGCAGCGTCTGCGAGAATAGTCGTCGAACGATGGGGTGGATGGCATCATCGATTATCTTTATCCTCGCCGCAGACATCAGAATCTATGGGGCTTTATTTCACTCCATTGCGGACCGACAGTCATCCAAAGCCACGAGGCAGGGTGCATCTCTTTCGGAGCCAGAAGCGACAGCAGGGAGAAAACCATTGGAATAGCCGCAAGAGGACAGACGCGCGTGTATCGATCAACCGTATTTCATGAAGCCCATCCCATTATATGCCATCCTCGTAATTTCACGAAGCCTACATATGAAATCGGGAGACATTAATGAATCAAGATAATCGATTGCGGGCGGGATAAACTCGTTGTCCTCGAGATATCTGGACATTCAGCTTGACGCTCGATATCTGTGTGTCTATCTCCTGTGATCTGTGAGATTGCGGCGTGAAAACGCAAAGAAAACCCGGCATGACTAGAGATCGCTGACAGAACCTCCGAAGCTGTGGGGTACCCCAGAACATGGTGAGCCCCAAGTCAAGGAATCAAGGACCGAATACGATCACATAGGTATCGACAGCTGAAGGTAACTTTATCAAAGTGTACGAGGTCCGAAGCATCGCCGTGTGAGACGACGTCACGACGGATTCCGCGAAGTGTCGTCAAGATTGGCAGGAAGTAAACTTGCTTTTTCTCCAAGGTATCTTCGTCCACATGAAGGGATCAGAGGCTTTGGATACCAGAAGAACCGTGGATTATACCGACACTGCGAATACTCGGTTGTATCACAGTGTGATGCCTGGAACTTCATGATCCCCGCCGTCCTATGGGTCCAGGATTCAAGGTCCGGGATCCGGCAAGCGATTCCACTAACCTTTCGATGGCAACAAGAACCTTTCTCAAAATTATCGCAAGAGCGCATCGTCCTGGGAGAAACGTTATTTGGCCTCAAGGCGACCTTCGACCTTCCAAATGACTAGAGGGCCCAAGAAATGACGCACAACTGACATCATTGCGCGCAGTTAGGTCGTCGTCTTCACGGAAAGCTTGTCGGCCCGCCAGAGAGGTGGGAGTGCTCCATGGCAATCAACGCCTGTCCTTGGCCCGCCTTTGCGACTGAGCCCTGGGATGCGGACATTGGTACCGACCTTTCGACCAAGGTCGCCCAAGCCGATCCTCGACGGAAGCGGAGAAGAACAACGAAGATAGCTGAGGTTGTCCAAGGTCCGAGAAGCTGTGAGATCATATCAAGAGCCTTGTTCTATATCGCGACCGATTGGCATACACGACTCCGGGGAGGACTGGTGGAAGAAGTTCTTCCAGAAATTTTTGCAGGCCTGCTTGTAGTAGTCGTACGATATCCTCCAGCTTCGCAGAGAAATGCGGCAGACAGCAGAATGGACGAACGTTCTACAGGGAAAGAGAATAACCGCAACGAGAGACGCTATGATACATGTCCGACCAAGACACTTGCGTTTCGTCTTCGTTGAACGTGTTTCAAAGACATGGGGCAGCGGCAAGACAAAAGTTCCGGTGGAGTTGCAGACACGATAAACGTGTGTCGTGGCAGCAGCTGAGTGACGATAAGACAGAACATACATAACTTTGAACGCATGCTCGACAAGGTAGTCCAATGTCCTGCAGGAAGCTTTATAAGTGAGAAAAGACGACTGCCTGGGAGCCTTTCTTACCATAGAAAATTCTTCTAGCCAGATAGAAGGGTAACCGCGCCTGAGAAACGACCAATGAGCTATGAAAGTCGTAGACAAAAAATGGGAAGGAAGGAGTTCGACCTCCGCCAATTCTCCGCCGCCGACCGGAGTTTGCCGACGAGCGCGTGAATAGGGGCTGACGCGTGCGCCACTCAGAATGCTAATTGCTTACGCTTGAGCTTGGGATGTGAATTTTCTTTTAGGAAACGTTAAATATAATTATTCACTCTTCTGTGTTGACATTAATCCCTGCTCAATGGTTTACAAACTCACCGCAGCATCTCGTTAAACTTGAGCCAGCGTCACGCCCGTCTATGTTTATAACCCGCGCCCATCTTGCGTTAGAACGAAGCTAATACAGCCGCTGAAAATTTCTGAGAAACTAGGTCGAGAAGGACTTCTTTCTCAAGCACCATCACGATTGTCGTGGTTCTTCAATCTAATCTTGACTATCCATTTGCGTGCACATCTGAAAAGGATAAGTTGTTCAGGTTCTCGACGCCTCTATACATACTCTATCGGCGCTGAAGAGGACATCAAGCGCGAGCATCGTGGAACGCTGATACGTGGCCCGCCGCCCGCTTTAACTTCATCACAGATAGGACCGCATCGAATGCTCCTCTTTCGAGCATCGCAACTAGAGCAGCTGTCAGGAGATTTACATAGAGTACGTACGGCATGCCGCCGGGCCACAGAACATATATTGAACGGAGGGAATCCCAACAAGATCGCTGGTCCATCCAGTGCAATGAAACCCGGTAGTTGGCGCAATTCGAAGTACACCTCGATGTGTTCCCAGTGAGCGGGCTTCGCGAAGTGTGGAGAATGGAACCGGACCGTTCAATATCACCGTCCTTGTACTCGGAGACTTCGACCACGATATGTTTGATGGACTGTCAGGAAGATGGGGGCTAGTAGCACGAGCCTCACAGGACCGTTATCAGCGCTCTACAGGCGTTCCAAGTGGGGCCTTTGTCTGTGTCTAATTGCAATCTTGAAAGATGGGGTCACGGAGGAGTGCCCGGGCATCTCTCCTTCCGTTCTAGTCAAAGGAGGGGACAGAAGAAGGCACGGTGGACAATTAAAAAGCGGGGTGCATATTTACTGAGTACAATGAGAAGGGATTGGCACGGAAAGTTGGTGCGATCGCAGACTCTCCCATGCGCCACCAGAATCGAAAGTCTTCGGTATCCCAACCAGAACTCTCAGCGTCGAACACTTGTCTCAACGGCGAATTTCGCGCAGTGGATAACTTGTCCCGAGGCTCAAGCACCGCCAGCGCCTATATGCCTCATTCTCTCGTGTTCCCTGCGTATGGCGAATTAACCTCCTGATAAGACTACTCGAAAATTTCCCAATCTCGTTTGTGATGATCCACTGCTAATTGTACTCTATCTTGCAATGAATCCAATATGACAGTGAAACATGCATCCGAGAAGTCCCCCTCCTCACAACATGCTCATGCTCGCACCCTAGAAGCTCACACCCTAGAACGCTCCATAATTATCAATTTCCCTTATTCTGCAATTGCCCGTAATTTACCGTCCTCTCGGATTCTGCAGCGGCCATTGTCTTCTTCGAAATGTGCACATTTACGGACTGTTATCAATTCGTTTGCGGGTCAGAAACAGGTCAGAACGAAAAAGGGAACGCACCCCAGAATGGACCCTGCACAGCTCGCTCAAGGCTCGAGCCTTTTGTTTGCCAATATCAAGCCTTCACACAGCAGGGCAAAAGGGACGGAGGAATTCGGGCAGGGACTTGGCCATGGGAGGAACTTAAACTACCAGGAGGAGGAATAAATTCGGTAAGTTGGGGCACTTACGCAGCGTCCGGGAGTGATCACACGATAGTCGTGTGGTCGTGCACCGAGATCGCGGGGTGCCTTTTGGCCGTCCCAATGACGTGTACGCGTAACGGGCATTCTGACACCGCGCGCCCGTGTACTTGAAAATGACCGGGCTGGGATGGCCTTTGGCCTAGGCCGGTGTCCTAAAAAGTATTTATTCTAAACAGTCCGAGTTATTCAGTTCTCGAGGTCTCGATTTCTCCTCCTATCGCATGCGAGATGAATGTCAGTCAGCGGGAGTGTGGGGAGAAGTCCATCGGGCCAAGTCCGAAGGCTCGACCATCGACTTGTACTTACTCCGTACGGCGGAGCATACGAGGAGAGGACGTCCCCTCGGACCAAGTCTGAAAGCTTCAACGTCGACTTGCCTGCATACTCGCTGCAGCGCGTCCGAAAAGAGACAGTGTGGCGCGCTCCGTCTCATAAGCTTCATACCACCTGTCATTCGTCGAAAGGTCCACAACTCACTATCTTTAATAATCGAACCTTCATTCTTTATTCGTTTCAGACAAAATTTGACTTACCTATGAAGTTTCAACGACGACGCTAGATCAGCGTACGAGGAGCGTACGTCCCCAGACCGCTCAAGCTAAGTCCGACGACTTGTGCGTATGCTCGCTCCATACTGCGTCCAAAAAAGATAGTGTGGCGCACTCATCCTTAGTGCCATTCTTCATTCCGCCTGTCCGTCAGTCATACTTGAAATGCCCACGATCCTTCCCTACACACTTCGGCATCTAGGTGTGCTCGCTCCATATTACATTCCGTGCATCCAAGAAAGATAGGTAGTGTGGCGCACTCGTAGTCCATACCGCCTGTCAGCTCAACAATCCTTATCGAAAATCCTAATAATTCTAACCTTTGATGTTGATTTGACAATTTAATCCATTCTTTATCCAATCCAATTCCATTCCAATTCAATTCAAACTGTATAAGTAAGTATGCTATATGTACAAAGCGATTCAACTTTCGAGAAATTCTACCTATGAAGATTCAATATTCAACGACTGAAGAGCAAGGAAGGGGGAACGAACATAAAAATTTTGGTTTGTATAATTATAAATGACTCGACTCGGGACGAGGGAACGCATGCGTGTATGAGAACGATAGGAGGGGCATCCTGAGGGCAAACGAGTGTGATAGATAGGTCCATTAAACAGCGTCTATAGGTGATTCCGATTTCGATTACTGTGTGTTTCTGGGATCTTGACTTGACTCGGTCGATGGCGCGTAGGGCGGGGCGTCGACGTCGCTCCGTGTTGAGAAGTCGAGGGTCGAGGCGGACGCCAGACGCCGGACGCGGACGTCGACGTCAGAAATGAGGGAAAAGTGAAGGAGTGGATATAGGGATGTAGGAGGGATGCAGGAGGGAAAGCGCTCGGAAAGGAGCGAGCGACATAGGCAAAGGGGATTAAGTAAAGGAGCGTAGGTATGTGTGATGTATGTACTTCGACGAAAGACCCAAAATTACGTATGTATGTATCCAGATATTTTGAACGATGACTTGGGGATACAAAAATCAAATCAAAACAAACCAGGGAGAATTCGATACAATGTAAAAGCATAGAGGTGTAGAGGTGTATATAGATAGAGCTGGCTGGATGGAATGTGGGATCATACAACGAAATAAAAAAAGAGGCAAACACAAAAAAATCGAGCCTCGAGGAAAAAAAAAAGATAAACCCAATGACGAACATGACGATGCCTTGCTTGAGATGGCGCACAAAAAAATACACTGCTGATAGATATCCATTCTTTCTTCTTCCATTCTTTGCTTTCTTCAAATTTCTGTCTTCTTCCTTTAAATCTCCTCGCTACACCACAACCCCCCCTCCTCGTCTCCCCTCCCCTCCCAGCCCTTCCCACCCCTCCCCTCCACCCCACCGACCACTAACGACATCCCCTTCAACATCCCCACGGCAGCAGCCACACCCCCGCCGCTCCTCTCCGTATCTCTCTCTTAACCCCTCAGGAGCGTCATCAACCAGGCGAATCGGGTCAGCAGGCGCCCCCAGCCCCCTCCACCGCTCGCGAGAGCTCAGTACCCGTCTACTGGCGCGACATTGGGCGGGGCTTTGCCGCGTTGAACGGGGGCGTTTGCGTTCTTGATCCCGTTCGTGGTCCCGTTCGCGTTGGGGTTCAAGTGGGTGTTCAAGTGGGGGTTCAAGTGCGGGTTCAAGTGGGGCAAGGACGGGTGTGCAGGAGGCGACAAAGGCGGTACAGCCGTTAACGGATCAGCATTGGCGTGCGTCGACGACGGGAAGGAGAAGGAGCGCGAAGAGGAGGAGGACGTCTGCTCGGAGGACGAGTCTCGTTCTCGTTCTCGTTCTCGTTCTTGCCCTTGCCCTTGCCCTTGCCCTTGCCCTTGTTCTCGCTCTTGCTCCTGCTCTCGCGAGCCCAAGGGCGCGTGCGCCGGCCTCCTCACTACACCACCACCACCACCACCTACGCCGAGGGCACTATGCAAAGGCACCCGTCGCGGAGGCAGGTCATGCCTTGTCTTGTACGGGCTCGGACAGTACGTTTCCGGCCCTGCCCCTCCTACTCCTCTAGCCCCACCGAGGTAGGAGAACAGCCTCGTCTGGTGCGGCGGCGTCGGCGGGGGCGTTAGGAGCTTCAGCTCTCCATCTGCCTCTTCTCCGTCTTCCTCTCTGTCCTCCTCTTTCCCGCGTATGCACTCTGCCGAGCCGGACCCAGAGCCGGAGCCGGAGCCGGACCCAGAGCCCGAACCCGAACCCGACCCTGAGCCGGAAGCTACCAACGGCGGTGTCGTCCCCGTACCCTTTCCCGTATGCTTTATCTCTCCCGCTTTCTCCTTCGTATTCGTCTCCTTCATCTTTGACGTGGTTGGAGTAAAGAGCGTCTCGCCCCTCCTTGGCGTAGCCAACGCTGCCGCTGCGCTGGGGGTGGCTGGCGGGTCGGGCACGGGGTAAGTGTGCGCCCTTGACCTTGACGTGCTATGCGCTCGTATTGACTGCTGCGGGAGGTGGGGCTTGGACGACCCCGAGCTGCTGCTTGCGCTCTGAGACGAGTCGAGTGGGCTCGATAGTACGCCCTGTACGAAGTAACCACACACAAAAATTGAATATAGGCGAAAAAAAAAATGGCAAGGACGCACCTCCTCCCTCTCCCTCTCCCCTTCTCTCGCCCGCCCGCTCCTCCAAGGCCACCCCCCCTCCTCGTCCCGCACCTCGTTCGTGCCCCTGCTCGCACTCCTTCCATTACTCTCACTCGTCCTCCCACTCTCACTTCCATCCTCACTTCCATTTTCACTAGCACTTCCACTCCTGCTCGTACTCTCCCTCTCCCTCTCCCTACTCGCAGCCGCAGCCGCCGTCGGCGACTGAAACTGCGACCCCGACCCCGACCCCTCAACGACCCTCCCCGTCAACAACACCCGCTCCAACCTCGCTTTCAGGACTTGGCCTTGCGGTGTCTCTACCAACCGTTCTCCTTCCCCTCCTGCCCCTCCTAACCGTGCGGCGGACCCAAGCGAGATAGGAGCCGGCCTCCGCCTCGCGGCGCTCGGGCTCTCCTCTACTACCTGTGATGATGACCGTCGGTTGCTGACATTATTATGCGCATCGTCGAGCACCAAAGGCGACGGACGGTGTACCGGTAACGTTAACGACCCCGGGCGTCGACGACGGTTCCCATGCGGGTTCATGGGCGAGGGCGAGGGCGAGGGCGAGGGGCTCCGCTCCCCCGACTGGGAGCGTATGGAACGTGTGCGGCGCGAGGCGGACGATGTCGGGTGCTCCTGCTCCTGCGGTTGATGTTGTTGTTGTCGTTGTTGTTGTTGGGAGTGGTAGTGTTGCTGGTGGTGGTGGTGCGCGCGACTAGGCGTAGTCGGCACCGACCCCTCCGCGTCGCCGCCATAGAACCGTGCCTCCAACGGTGTCTCCTGCGGAGGAGAAGGCGAGCGCGGGTTACTCATCGGCGTGCGGAACAGGAACGAGCCGCGCGTGTACTCCTCGCTCCTCGTCGTAGTGGGCACATGCGAGTGGCGCCTCCTGTGCGTCGGCCTGTTCGTTGACGGGGACAGGGAGGGGGAGGAGGGTAAAGGCAGGGGCAGGGGTAGGTAGGAGGACGACGATACTAGGGGCGACGGCGACGAAGGTAGTTGAGCGTTGAGGTGATGCCGCTCCTTCTCGTCCCGCTGGAGGGCGTCCCGCAGGAGACGTTCTGAACGGCTGGGGGTGGGCGGTTGGGCCATGGGCGAGTGTAGCGGGAGTGTAGATGGATGGTGTAGCATGTCGCTGCTGCTGTTGTTATCGGCGGTAGTGTTGTTGTTGCTAACGTTGAACACGAACGTCGAAGTCGACGGTGTCGGCGTCGGGCTTGGAACTGGATTAGGGGAGGAAGGCGAGCGAGGCGAGCCGGCGAAAGGTAAAAGTAGGCGGAAGAAGGGGCTCGCGCGTGCGCGGGGGGTGCTGGGTGAAAGGGGGTGTTGGTGCTGGGGTGTCTTTGGTGTGGGTGTATGGGGGGTGGTGGTGATGCCAGGCGGCGGTACCGCTGCTGTTCGTGCCCGCGGCGATGCTGGTGCTCCAAAGGACGACGATGCAAGCGAAGCTGCCGAGGCGCTGCGCAGTGGCGTGTGGGTGTGGGTGTGGGTGTGTGGCGTGCGAGGGGCGTGGGGGTGGTAGGGGTAGGGGTTGTGGTATGGCGAGAGCGAGGCGGAGGATGATGAGAGGGAGAGGGAGGTGGAGGATGCGTTGGGGCTGGGCAGCCCGAGGCTGTTGGTATGTCGGTGTTGGTATCGCTGTCGTGCGGGTACGGGTGTACGTGCGCGCTTGGTGTCCGTCAATGCTGTTGCTGGTACTGGTACTGGTGCTGCGGGCATGTGTGAGCGGTAGACAAAGGGGGCCCTCCTCTCCTATCGAGGAGCCCAGATGAGCAAACTCACCTTGTTCAGCAGCCAACGGGGCAGGTCGACGACGCTTGGGCTCCTCAGAACAAGGAACAGACAAAGATGGAGAGGAGTGCATCATGAGCGGATCCGGGGCACGCTCGAATTATAATCGCAGGCTCAGCCCAAAACCAAAAACCAAAAAAATCAGAGCTCAAGGGTAAGCGCAATCGTCCCTTTCTTTCCCGCTTCTTCCTATGGGAATCCTCCCTTTTGCTTGCGTTTGCTGGCCTCGCCTTGGGGGTGGGTGATCGTATCTAGATCCCTCGCAACGAGGGGATGGCTGGGCCGATCGAGAATCGAGATGGTGGTCCTGTCTGTGGGTTGAGTTCACCGGGAGACCTTGGGTTTGCTTGGGGTACTGAAGGGTGACGGGGATTTGGGGTTGGGGATGAAGGCACCTGACCTGCTGCAACCCCGGATCTCAGATGGGAATCTCGGATTGGATGGATGTGCTTACTCACCGGAGTCGAATGTGCTTGACGAAATATTCACCTTGCGTTGTGAGCGCGAGGTGCTGGCGTCCGTTGGTAGTTCCGGGTGTTGGGGAAGTGATGCACGGCGCGTCTTGTTAGACTTGAAGTATACGGGATGAACGTTCTTGAGCGTTCCTGCCTGCTTGCCTGACCTCTTGCTCGATACCCCCAATTCCAATCCTGCTATCGTCCTATCACTTCCTGCTGCCTCTGGCCCTCTAGTCCTTCAAGCTTCACGCCTCAGGTCCGAGGTGCCCCGTATCACTCACGAGGGCCCGGTCGGTTGAACGGTCCACGGAACGACGGGACGTGAACGACGGGAATATCAGACACGCTGTACACACGAGGCTGAACGGCTGAACGGATGGACGAATGGGTGGATGGGCGTGCCTCGGACCTCCTCCCGTGCCCGTGTCGAAAGGGATTTATACGATAGAACCGGGCAGCTGATGCTGTCGTCGCGTCGCAGGGCCCTGGACTCGCGGTCGAACGGCACGGGATGGCGGTTGGCGGTTGGCGAGTGACGCGGGATGGGGGATGGGGGATGGGTGAACTGTGGTCTGACTGGATGAAAATAGACGCGACGCGGGCTGAGGGTGTCGACCGACCGGAGGGGAGGAGGTAGGGATAGGGATATGGATATGGATGGATGTGGACGTGGTGGGCGTCGACGCGAAAGGGAAGGAAGGAAGGAATTCGTCGTACACCTGGTACGTACTCTACCCTCGGCCTCCGCTGTGCAACGTCGGGGGCGGGCGGTGGGCGCTGCAGGCGGGCACGCGTATGTGGGGGAAAGTAGCCTACTCTATGCGCTGGCTAGGGATGGAGAAGGAGTAGGAGATGGTGGTGGGTGCTGAGAAACGTGTACTCTAAGCGATGGCCGCCTCGAACTCAATTGCATAAAATTAACCCCGCTCCCCTACCCGACGACGGGATCAATTTTCAACACGCCAAAAAAGAAAAGAAAATCGTTGATTGCGTTGGGTTGGACGACAACAAACTCAAACCAAAAATAAATACGCATTTTTCAAATCACGACGACAGCGTTGCCCTCAATTGGACGGAAAACAACTGGAAAAAACAACTGGAAAATACTCTTTTGTGGGATACATACCAAAGAAAAAAAAATCGAGGGGGGTATCTTGGTTACGAGGTTACGAGAGACCAAGCCGCGGTTGCACATCTCTCCCGCCCGCCCCGGAGGCAATCATGGACACCGGGAAAGGGGCTCGAGAACCGAGAACCGACTGACGACGCGCGTGCGGCGTGCCAGGGCGACAGGGACAGGACCCACACCTGGGCCTGAACGCGCTTGCCTGTAGCCTGTAGACGCCTGTGGAGCCCCAAAGGCGCCGGCGCGCAAGGTCTCAGTGTTTCTACCGGTTTTCCGTGAATAATTTAATCGTTTGGATTATGCGCACCCGAGGACGATAGAGTCGTCAAATTTAAATAAGCATGTGTGCTCATGATCGTCGACGGAAGCCCGCGCTTCCCTCCCTTCCCCCCTACTTTTCCCATGGCACAGGCGGTCATGGACGGACCAGGAGAAGGGGCTCGAGAATTGAGAATCGAGAATATTATGGTGATGCATGAGGGATGGGAGACCCACATCCAAATGCCGACTTGACGCCTGTGGAGCGCAACCAAAGCGCCCAATTCCCAATCCCGCACGCCGCTTACACTAACAACAATACAGTAATCCAGTCGGGCGATGAATTGCACGACGCTCACCACACAACGCAAATATTGACGCTCGCGCGCACGATCTTCACAACTGGAGAGTCCAAGTCCAAGTCGAGCTCGAGGAGATCGTGGACGGCAGGAACCGAACGACATGTATAATTTAATTATATGTTGAGTTGAGCGGCCTGGATGATTCAAAGAACGGAATGGACGACATCCCGTTTACGATGTCGACAAACAGCTGGATCATGGATCATATCACAATCATGATCAGCTTCTTCTCACATAGGTGATAGGTCTAGTCTTTTAGTTTGGAATCGGGATGACCAGGAACACACCCATCAGCGCTCGACGGAGGCCCGCACTTCCCTTCCCTTCCCTCCTACCCGCTGAATTTCGCGATAAACCAGTACATACATACGAATTGTACGTATACCAAATAGTCATTCAATGTTCCCTCAACCCCCAATCCCGATAATCATTAATCTCCCGAATTCTTCCGTCCACGCCGTACGTGTTTCTGAAATTCCTGGACATATGGCTTGCATGTGGCCTGACAAAAAATACGAACGACGACACTGACCCACCTACCAGCCGTCCTTCGCGCTCGCGAACTTCCAACGAAAATCCCTCAGGCGACCCCGAGCGCCGGATTCCCCATCTTCCCAATCCCATAAAAAGTCATCCCATAAAAGGCCTCCCCGAATCCCGCCTTGGCGCGCACCGCCACTGCTTAAAGTTGCATGATGGGCAATTCTATTTATCAGCCGTTACTTACCCCCAAGCGTGACAAGGCCAACGTAAACGTAAAAGAGGAGTGTATAAATAATCTGTATTAAAAACCGTACATAAAAGGAGTGTGCGTGGAAAAGCCGCCGGTAGCGATGTCCTTATGGGAATAAGACTCGGCATGATGAAGAGATTTGAGAGAACCCCAGAATTACCGATGCCGAGGGTCGAGGGTCGAGACCTGAGAGGACCTGAGGGCGGATTGGACTTTTTCTTGCCGGAAGCCGGTGAGGACGGGCGCTTCTGGAAGTGCTGTTGGGGCGCTGGTAGGTTGTTGGGATCCAGGGAAGGGTGGTGTCAGATTGCGGCTAATGCGCTCCAAAGAGATATTTCCAGCATGCGCAATACCGTGACTAATTGGACGAACGAAAAATGACTTGGGATTTGCTTCGACATACGTACTATCTATAATCTTACGCACACTCCGCCTTGTACTTATTGGAGGCGTAACGAACACGGCATGAATAAATAGCCCACCCAACCGCGATGCATACATTCAGGGAGCACCTATCAAACAAGATATCGACAACCATCCAACGTCGCGAACAAAATAACCGCCCACAGGCTTGCAATTGCCACGGGCTGAAAATGTGCTCATGAATGACGCCCTGGCCCCACGAGTTGCGTATGTCGCTCCACTTCGATTAAGGCCACGCTCTCGGCCAAAGAAGGGAAGTTTGCCGGGTTTTGAGAGGCTTCGATAGGGAGGATCTAGGCGAGAATGGGTGAAATGCCTGCGGTCAGCTCCACGATGCTCTTGGTAAGAGTTGGTATGTTGAGGTACGTAAAACTCGACCTTGCAGAGCTGACTCGAGTCGGGGAGGAATCTTAGGGACTCGAGGCTTGAGATCGTTGTGCTTGATCGACAGTGTGGTTTTTTTGCTTCATTGAAGTAAGCGCCCAGCAAAACACCAAACGCCCTCTCCGAGAACGAGCGCGCTCCGGCACAACTTGCAGATGCAAGCGTCGACTACACTTCTCCCCGATTACTAAATTTCTTCCCGTGCTCGAATTTCAGCACGAGCGTATAATCCTCGGATTCAAATGCGAGTCGCACGCGGTGTCCTGCAGACAGCCCGCAATCCTTTTAGGATCCGGTGCTCCGGCGTAAAAGACGCGGATACACGAGGGGTCCCAGTCAGCTGTTTGCATCGGCCAGGGCCCGTCAAGCATTCATTACGAAATGCAGCCTTTCCCCAGCATTTTCGCACTCGTGATCGAGTAACGTATTGCGGGGTAGAAAAATAGCGAGATGTGGACGGTGATGTGGGGAAATGTTAGGCATTTATTTATGGGGTGATTCTAAGTACCATTGCGTTCTTGTGGAGGCACACACTGGCAGTCGACTAGTGTGAAAGGTAGTCGGAAGGATCTTGCGTTGTGAGCACCTCCGTGGACTCAGCGTGGACTACAGACATTTAGACCAGGGTGGATGCTCCGTGAAAGACGGTGAAAGCGAACCGGACCACGAGTCGATACCTCTGACTTCTGGCCGAACGACATAACGTATCGTCGGAATTATTGTGGATAGCTTGAACGTCAATTCAGACTCGTCATGAGTGTAGTGGCAATCAGCAAAAATGGAGTACGCTTTCCCTTGCCTGAGATTTAATACTCTGGAGATGTACGACCTTCCTCGAAGCTTTGAAATGAAATATAGAAGATATTTGAGGTGTTAGGCCGATTATGCCGAATACTTGGCTTCATTTTGGAAGAACTGGATACGCATCTTGACTTAGTTCCACCTCGACGAAACATATAACGGCCTCAATCCCTCGATTAAAACTCGCCTCGCGCCTTCTCGCCTTGACAACTTCAACTTGAAATATCTGACTCCTCGATGCCTCTCTCCATAGAACTCTCTTCATCGGGCATGAGGAAGCACTTAAGCACCTTCTACCCCGGACCAGATTTCTCATGGATTCATAAGTCAATCCCGCAGGCTAATCCGATCTAAATCGTGCCTTTCCCTTGCCTACGGACCGCACTGGTGCTTGCGTTCTGCCATGTCTGAAGGTTATCTATCTTACAGGTCGCACCCTCGGCCACAATCCTCCCGACGGAAGGACCTTCATATCCGGGGCCGAGCGTCCTGAACAAAGGAATTCACGGACGAACGACGCCACTCGCTCGCTCCGCGTCCGAATCTTCGCCCGCATCTCTCTGCGAACCCATCACTCCGCCGCTCAGGTGCTGCACGCGACCGGTGGACAGGTCTCCCCAGATCGTGCTTCGCCCCCCACGGAATCTTCTCTCGACGCACAGAATCTGAATCTCTGCGTCTTTGGCGCTATGGAGGGTGATGCGGGATTTTCGCGCTTCGCGGTCCTCTTTAGGTCTCGTTTATGGAGTGCTCTTCTCCCCATGTCGATGTCGATACTGCTGCACGGAAGTCTATCTTGAGGGCTCGGTGACGTCCTGGTGCTTCGCTTCTGTCCCTAGGACCGTTGCTTCTTGCCCCGCATCGCGCCTGACAACGTGGCGGCGTGGTCTATGGCAATATCCTCGCTGTGGTTTCGGCCGGGCTGGCTAAAATCCCTCCAGGTCCCCTCCCGTCTACACCCTGCCTTCTACACACTCCCCATCTCTGCTCTCGTCCTCAGATTGGAGCTCATCTTTTCTGAGACCCCCGAGATTTCTTTCCACTTATCTATGCAGCATAACTGCCCTTTAAGCCGACCCAAGCGGAGGTTGTCTTGCATGACCTACGCACGGTCGGTCCAAGGTCCCGGATGCCTAAGTTCCCTACCTACTTTCAACTAGGCTCAGTAATGCAGCTGGTTATCGTTGGCGAGACAAGCGGGTCATCGGGCGTACACTTGTGCCTTTTCTCGTAGACGACCGTCTTTGTCTCGTCAACAACAGTCAGCCGAAGTTGTTACGGCCTCTCAGCCTCAACCCTCGTGCTCAATTTCCGCTGTTGCGGGCTCGAATCCTCCGACGCCCTACCCTGCTGCCCTGAGGTCAGACCTTGATACAGTTATTGGCTAGTGGATGACCGTAGACTCGGTCCCTCTACACACCGCCCAAAGCTCCGGCAGGCAACTTGAAGCCATTGGGTCGGAGAGGAAAGCAGGCGTTAGCGTTTCTAGGGTTGTTTCGTTATTAATAGCACTACCTCCCAGCAAAGAATCAACTGGGATTCCTCAGCCTACGACAACAACGAGAGTATTATGCCAAATCACTTGACGAGACTATCTAGATAAATATGTTTGGTGGCCAATGAATGTAAAAAAAGGAACCACAATAAAAATAGCACAAAAACTTAAACATTATAAAACCAACGAGGGCTCGTAGCTGGAGTTGGGGGCAAAGAATTTCGTTGAAGTTGCTCTTTCACAACCTGCGCATACGCAGAGGGCAAAGCGGCAGTCTGAGCAACGAGCTGACGCAGGACAGCTTCCATAGTATCGAAGCGTAGCTCAGAATTCGCCTCAAACGTCGCCAGGCGCTGTTCGATCCGGTGTTCGAGATTGGCCAGGCGTTCTTCGACTTTGGCGTCGATGGTGGCGAGGCTGGACGCCATTTTGTGCTCCATTGACACGAGACGCTGTTGGAGGATGGAGAGGCGTTCCTCTGTGGTGGCGTCTGCACCGGCGATGGAGGCGTCGCGAACCTTGATCAAGGGGTGATTGAGTTTGTGGCTCGGAGAAGGGCCATTCGGCATGCTTTTCAATCTTCGTGCATCGCAGTCGATGCAAACAAAGGTGTCGCGCTCTGGGTAAAAGATCCCAATCAACAGCTGCTCTAATAGTAGCTGAAACGACTTACGACAAATCACGCAAGCCCAACAAGGGGTGCTCACACGCCTGTTGCAGCACACGCAGGTTGGTTCCTGTCTGGTGTCCTCGAACGAGCCGAGGTTCTTTTCAGCAGAGGAGCATGCTCCCATCTAGGGATGAAGACTCCATGGTTCGGAAATGCCCTTATGTACGCGGACGAATAGTGGCGCGTGCCGACTCGACAACTGAGCGAAATAAAAGTCGTGCAAGGTTTCTCGACGCATTCACCATATCCGTGCGAGATATCGCTGAACGAATCCACGCTTTGTAAGGCGACTTCATCATTGCAAACGGCCACAGAGGTCGATGTTGTCAGAGAAGGTCTTCGGCCATGCACTGTGCAGAGCACACCGGCTTTCGAGTATCCGTTCGCCCACCAATCGCAACCCATGCACTACGGAGAATCAATTATTAGTAAGGTTGGCGAGAATGGCCAAGCACGAACTTACGGATGCCAGGGGCAATTCTGGATCTCCAAACTCGCATAGAGCTTGGTAAAAACGGGCTTCGGGAGGGGATTCAAATCGCGCGGAGGTGCTCGAGTTCGCCGTTCTCAACGGAACTTAGTGGCTCTGAGGAGTCAGGCCCATGGCGACGATGAGGGCCCGAGTACTAAGCTCGACGAAGCGTTTGCGCTCTCTGAACCTTGCCTCGAAGAATCGCCTTGACCAGAGCCTCTCTGGGCTAGATGCAAGGCTGCGCGCAAGCAAACGCCCATCGTGCCCTCCCGGGTCTTCCGAGAACCGTTGTGGCGTATATCGATACTCAACAGCGAAGGCGCGTCTTTCGCATTTGAATGGGCCGATAATATGGTTCCTCGGGGTTCTCCTTCTGTCGCCGGTCGCTCCAACTCAAGGTGATAGTGTTCGTCGAGGTGCCAGATGACGGCGGGCGGTCCTCGACTGTTCATCGTCTTCCACCAACGCAAATTCGAAATCGTACCCGTCCTGTGCGACTGACTCGACCCGCGAGACTGAAGTGTTGCCGAATCTTCACCTTTCCCGATGATCTGTTCTGGTCCGCTGACAGGCGCAGTGAAATCCGGAGAACGTAGGTGGTGACCTCGCTGCCCTCAGTTCGCGAGCAATGACCGGTCCATGTGCCCTGGATCGGGTGAGAAGACCATCGGAGACGGTCCGGTTCAAATTCAAAGTAATCCGTTGACTGGAAGCCGTCTTGAATACCATATTTGAGGATAGCTAACGGAATGCGTGATATCTTCGCCTTAATCGACAGGGGTGTGATGACTTCTTTGGTTGTGTTCTCGTCTTCGTCCACCCAGGTGGCGAATGAGTTTTGGATTGGCACGCGCTTGATGTCGCCATAAGAGAGTTGGAACTACGGGGAAAGTAGATGATAACATAAGCATGGCGTCCGGAGCTCATACACGGAAGAACTGACAATACCAAAGGCGAAGTTGCCGAGGCGAGCTTGAACATCCAAGTGGGTCTGTTTGAAAACAGCTGGAAAGAGTGAGCCTTGGCGCAGATTTCAAGCCATGCCAATGCATACCCTCAAGATTCTGGACGCGATCATCAACGAGGAGGAGCACAGAAACAAGAGATTCATTGAGAGTAGCGAGTTCTTCTGTATCCAGGACATGCTTGCACCCCAGCGTCATGACCTTGAGATGTCGGCGAAGGAGCAGGTAGATCAGCGGGAAGACATACTGAATAGAAAGCACATTAGAAAAGAAAGTAGAAAGGATTAACGGCGGTATACTTACGCGTTCAATTCGACCTTCTCCTGTTATCAAGGAGACAGTACCAGTTGTGTCCAGCTCATAATTGACATCCTGCAGGCTCATATCCAACCTCTCTTCCTCTGCCGTAGTATACATCTCCGTTATTCTCGCCAAGTCCGGATCTGACAAGATCTTAGAGCTTGACGATCGTGTCGACCGCAACAGGAGTTCGATGCGCCAAAACGAGGGATGAAAGAGATATTCGTCAACTGCACGTCTGTTCGAGGGAAGGACGTGTTCGAGGGTCTGGAACATCGTTTGGACGAGGCCATAGATTTTGCCTTTGTAGTGGGAGATACTTGCTTGCCAGCCTGTGCGAGAGACGATAAGATAAGAGAAACGACATCGGAAACGAAGATAACTAGACATGCCGACAGCCCAATATGCAATCCAGGTAGGCAGGCTGCGTAACAGTAATCTTCAGATGAATAGCTTGGGAGATAAGCCAATGTGCTCACCTCCATCCTTCTGGTCGAGAAGCAACGAACGTGTTCACCTCCTTAACGCTGACGAAGCCCGTACCGTCGTCGTCCACGGCCTCGAGAATCGGTTGGACGTAAGCAGCGTTAATATACGCTAGTGCCCACTTGTCGTCTTGACGCTTCATGTTAAACACCGCCGACTGAGCTGACCTGGGTTGACGAGGAGGCGGCGGCATGACCGCTAGCGATCCGCGGTCGACGGTGGGCGGGTCGGAATTATGTTTGCTCAACTTATCAGTATAGTAGTCGTGCAACGCGAGGACGAAATGTCTAGCTTTGACGCTGCCTTTCCAACCCTGGGAAATATGAGGCTACGTCGAAGAGGAAACTGAGTGCCGTACCATATCTTTCCATATCTTTTGAAGGTCCTGTTGGGCGCTGTCAATGAAGATTTGAGGAGTGAAGACAAGAAGCGCATACGGGGTCAATGATTCGGTCGTGAGCACCAGACAAAAGGGCGCTAATGATATGGTCTGACTCGGACAGGATCGTCTCCGTAAGCTGCTTGCTCTGCATGTCGAGCTTCCTCTCGAACAGGACCATATTCCGCGCGAATGTTTCGTCGACGTCCTCCATCAGCTCTTTGAGCAGCCGCTTGCGAATGCTCGGGAGGTCGTTCGACCTCTTCGACGCATCACGACCAGCTATGCGAGAAAACGACTCTCCGGTCTTCACGATCAGCTCTTCCAGGAGCTCGTCGTTATTCAAACATGCTTTGACTCCGCCGTGCTCTTCGATGAACTTTTGTACCTCCCTCTCTCGTGGGGTGTCAAGCTTGCGGAAGAGGGCGATCATGTCGAGCTTCTCTTCGATGGACTGGAGAGTAGCGCCATGGCGATCGAGTTTTGCATTGGCGGCGTCGACGCCGAGAGTTGTGTGTAAAGCGAAGGCCATCTCCAACTTTTGTCGGTGGTCCGAGAACGTTGCCACGAAGTCGGAGAGGCGCGCTTCATACTTGGCAGCTTTGACGGTTTTGGCTAAGGTTAGGACCTCATTAGCAGGAGAACTCGATAGAACGAAACGTAAGATCCACCCAATAGGTTCTTCTTGAGGTAGGCATCGCAAGCCGACCCACATGCTTTTACGTCTTTTGCAATCGTTATCATAAGGCTTCCAAGCCGGTCTGCTATCGTCAAGCCATCGGGGGCAGCATCCTGCGAATTGTGTACATGGCGGAGCCTGTTCCCATAGTTAAGGAAGAAAGTCTTGATTTCAAACACGAGAACATACTCGAAAAATATAGTCATGAGGTCTTGCATTTGAAGCTTGATGGCATGAACTTTACGATCATTGTCCCGTCGGCTCAAGTCTAGGGTGATGACGACTACAAAAGCGCCAACAGCCACTGGAGATGAAAAAAGATAGTATCGAAACATCGAAGCAAAGAGGAGACTACTCACCGGTTATGAATGGGTGTAGCTGGGAGAGAGCCTGGAGTCCTTTCACTACCGCCTGCGCTGATTCGTTGTACCCATTGACGGAATCCTCCATACTCTTAACATCATTGAGGTCTCGAGATCGAGGGCACAACAAATCGGCGTTGGCCTCGTAGAATTCGTTAATGAACTTGAACGGATTCGTGGATTCCGACACTGATCCTGCCTCCAGGTGTTCTATGAAATGCATTTATAAAATAGGCAACCCAGAAGATATTGAAATACTTTACCGAAATTTCCTGCTTTACCTGCGTTACGAGTGTCCGCGAAGGCAGCACGGTATGCAGTTTCGACTACGCCAGGCGAGTCGTCCCTCGCGTAGGGATTGAAATGCCCGTGTTCGAGTCTTGCGGCCATGCAACTGCCTGCGAAGTGGTAGCGGACTCAGAAAGGGGGGACGCTTCATAGGTTCACCAAAGATCAAGGCGAAAATTGCATTGACAGTTCGCAGGGTTGGGCGCTGGACAATTACACACGCCGCATGATGTTAATCAAATATCTTTCTCCCCGCTCAGCCCTTTGTTTGGAAATAGATGAAAGCGTCTGCTTACCTATGGTGTGTGCGTACGTACATATACCAACCTGAGTCACAATTTCCCGTGAACGTTTGAACACGGTGGTAAAAATCAGCGATCGACATTTGCCCCGAAGATTCGATGCCTCTACGGCCAGTGTTTGCAGTAATAGGACGTTGAAGTCACTTTGAAGTTATTTTAAGCATGCACGGGCCTTCGAGAGGTCGAGGAAAGTCAATTTGCGCCATGTTGTCTTCGGGAAAGAAGTTAACTATCAACTGAAGAAATTTCGGAAAGCCAGTGCGGGCCGTTTCCCACGGAGTTTCTGTGATTACGTAACATAACAAGACCGACAGTCTAAGTACGTGTATTCAATCTATTCAATCAGCTGTTGAATATTTGAATCCTCAAACGACGGAGCTTCCGCACTGGTGCTTACTGTACATGTGCTTCTATTCGTCCAAGTTGAACCAGCTGAAAACTACCAGAACTTGATTCCTTCCACCATCGACGAAAATCGACCATGTCGGAGACAATGCAGAAGTTCAGTTCCACCTCAATTTTTCCCAGATTGCCTCTCTATCTTGAGCGAGAGATCGCTGCCCATCAAGACATATATATCAACTCCTGTCCGTCGCAGGAGGGTTTACCAGCGGTAAGAGGAATGTTCTTCTCGTCTTGACGATCAATAATTCCCTTCGACTCTATGCTAGGATTGAGCCGATGGTTTACAGAGTCTTGATAAGATCCTCCACAAGTCTGGCGAAAACGTTGGCGAAAACGTCGCGACTATATCCGCTTCTCGACCAATTTGGAGTTGGGCAAGAACCTCCCCCCCGTCTAAAACAAGTCTCCTCCTACAACACCCATCTTCTGCTCCAAGGTGTACACCCTTATGTCGCAAATGAAATCCTCAAGCTGTACAGCAACGTCAACGACCTCGCAATCTTCCCTCTAGGGGCACATGTACATCTGCTGCGTACAATAACTACGCTCAAATTCTAGCGGCTCTCGATTAATCCCCAGTGGCTTCTAGACGACGATTTCCAATTCGATCCCACACTTTTCCCATACCGGACACACCTGGCTCCGGAGGTTCTCGGCCCTGACTACTTTAGGGATGAGTTATGGGACAGGTTCTTTAGGACTGAGTTATGGGACAAGTTCCTCCTCTTGCCCCGCCTTTCTCACTTGGCCTTGTGCACGACGGTCTTCGGCAATGGATCGAATCTCAGGGATTATATCGATGCCGCCCTTCGCAAGTCATTGACTCTAAAACTCTTGTTAGTTGACCCGCTCGTACTGACCGACATCGATTATGAGGACCCTCTTATTTTCAAGGATGGAAGTGTGGGAACGCGGAGCCCGTGGCGGACGAGATCTTTGGATGATGGCGGAGGACATGCAGCGCGAGCAAATGGAAAACGCGAGGTCCTGAATCCAGTTATTAACCGTCCATTAGCAAGGCAGGGATATTGTAGGCGAAGTAGTATAAAAGATACAATTCAGCGAACAGCAAAATACAACCCTTCGATAGCGACGTTGGCCTGCCAGATGCCAATTTTGCGAATTGCTCGAAGCACTGCAGGAGCGGGAAGCACGAGAATGATAAGAGGTAAACCAACAGCGATGATACCGATAGAGATGAGCAGGGTGATAGCGGGCTTGATGACGAGGAAGTAGAATAGTGCTTGATATGAAGTAGGATCTGTGAACTGCATCGAATATGAGCATGAATGGCAACCTGTACTTCAGCGAAGGTGCTTACCATTGCGTAGGCGTTTTTGTAAAACGACTTCTCGCGCACGAGACCGTTTCTCGACAGCTGTACTTGTCCCGACTCAATTTCCTCCGCGGTTGGCTCGCGATAGCGCGTGAAGATGGCTCGGGGAGGGTAGGGCGGCGGGTGGGCGAGAAGAGGCGAATGGAAGCGAGTTTGAAGCGCTAGCTCTCCGCGAGAGAACGCACGAGCTCCAAGAAGGTCGAAGAAGCAGAGAACTGCCCCGAGAGGGAGAGCAACCAGTAGAGTTGTTCCTGTCTGTGATAAGGACATTGTGAGCTGTGCGGTGATCTGTCGAATGCAGTGAGACACATACCACCGTAAATACGAATAGATACACCCAAGCCACCAGCGCGTAGGGGAAATTGAGCACGGCGAGATGGAACAATGCCCTGTAGTACGCTCTACGGGCCACCGGGCGGAAATATCGTCGCCATGCTGCCCGCGAGAAGAACCCGGTGCCGCGTCTCGACGATACCACAGACACCACATCCTCTCCTGAAGATAGCTGTTGTCTGTCGTCCAGGACCTCCCCAAAGCACACCTCATCCTCCGTTTGGAACAGCGAAAGCACAGTCTGGGCGAGCGATGGAGCCGCTGACGTTGTGCTGGTATGTGAATGCGACCGTGGTCGCGTGTGGCGTATCCTAGGGCTCAAGAACGGCGTTCTCTCGGTGGGTTCGCCAACGTCGTCATCAGTGTAAGGAACCACCCTCCCATCATCCGATTGCGTGTCCCCAGAGGACGTCTGCGTGTGTTGCGATCCTGGTGTTCGCCCGTGCGTGCGGTGTGTCCTTGGTGTCCTCGTGCGCCGTTCCCTAGACGGGTAGGGGGGTGGTGGGTCTGAGATTACGCTTTCTGGGACATCTGGGAGTGCCGGAGGCGGCGTTGAAGGTATATCGACTGGCGTGGTCATGGAGGTTGGCAGGCAAAAGCCAAGATATCCTATTTTCAGATGCTAGCCGAGCCTTCTATTGACACGGCCGCGGCCCGCGTAGACTCCATTTGTCTTCTTGGGTTATCTACGCGAGATTTCGTGCTTATCTCTCGCAATTCGTCAGCTTTTAAATTGGGTGACTGGAATGGTAGCAATGCAGAACGAAGGGCTGAAGGCATAATCATCATATGCAATTATCATTTGTATCTATGAGGTCGGTCTAGGGAGACTAGGACACTGCAAAGTATACCTGGGTCTCAGGCGACGACAACATACCAGCTGCTGGGTCCTTTCTAGGACTCGCAAACGCGTTTGAAGAGAAAACAGGGCAACATCGTCCGTTTATTCAGATACCAGAGGAACTACGTCCTAAGCAGCGATACAAGGCAATTACGTGGGTTTTTCTCTATTTTCTGTACGAGTTAAGTTAAAGAGCGGCAGTGGGATCCAGAGGAAACCACATCAAAACATATCAGACAAGTAATTCGATCAATCAATCGGACGGATTCTACTTGGACTCTTCGGCAGCCTTGGTGGGCTCGGGCTCGAGGGCGGCCTTCTCATCGGCAGGGTAGACGTAGGTGGGGGGAAGGGCGATGGGTTCAACGAAGGTTTCGATGACGGCGACCTGGGTGTACTCGTGCTCGTCCTGACGGCGGCTCTTGACAGCTCGGTAGGTGACGAGGGCGAGAACCCAGAACATCCTCAGGAGAACACCGATGCCGCAGCCTAAACGCAATTTCAGCACCACGAAACAGAAAGGAGATCAGGCAACGCACCGAGAACAAAGGCGACGGCTCTGCCCTCCCATGGGCCCAAATTCATCAAGGAGAAGTGGAGGCGGGCCATGAACGACGGGCGCTCGAATCGGAAACCGTGGGGTCCGGGGCGGCGATGATCATGATGGTGGTGGTGGTGAGGAGGCGGTGGGTGGGGTTCGGCGGGGCCGACCCTGGCGACGCTGACCCACCCATTCTTGGTGCCAGGAATGGCTTGTATGAAAGGAGGCGACTCGTGCATGTCACGGTGTTCTCCATCGTGATTCATGTGGGGGAATGGTCCACTCTTGTACATAAAGTGGGGCCTGTGGTCGGTGTCGATGGTGGGCAAGCCCAAGGCATGCCTGAAAGCGTTGGAGATCTCGGTTGCCTTCTGGCGGAAGCGGCTGGCAGCCCCACGGCCACCGCAGGGGCGGCGCATTCCTTGGCCTGGATGACCGGGTCTGCCCTCCTCCGAGGCTACGACGGTGGCGACAGCTGGAAGAAGACTAACAGCATGGCCAAAGCGAGCCCCTTCGACTCTGACAGGGGCGTCACTGGCCGCCGCCGCAGGGATTACGACGACTCGGAGGGGAACAGCGCTGACTGAGGCTATGAGACAAATATCGCAGGCTTTGTTAGCACCTTCGAATCCATCCGGGCATGATACCACTCACCGACGCCCACAACGACAGCAGCAACGGCAGACAATTTCATCGGGGAAAGAAAAAGGTTGATTCAGTGTACTGTGGCTCGTTGGTTTATAACAATTCGTGGTGGAGGATAAGGTAGGGCAGCATACACGTTGAAACTCCGCGTGATCAGTCTGGACTGCGGATGTTGCCTGAACAAACAACCGCTGCTGTTGTGGAGGAGTCGTGAGCGACTCACGGCCGTTTGTGTCGTAGTTGCGCTCGCTGGTGACTCAATACTGTCTGTTCAATACTGGACATCAACACATCAGTTGTCGGAGACTCGTGTCTGTGTTCGTCCCCCTGTGATGTTGGGTGTAGATGTTGCGGGATCTGTGCAGTCACATATATACATCCGTACGTCGATCATTGGGTGAGGTCGCGGGCGAATGCTCTCGTCGCGCCTCCCCGACAGCTTCTTACATGGGTAGTCTCTAGGGTGTTTGTCTGCCGGTCTGTACCTATCCATCTTCTGCTGATTGGCATATGCTCTAGTAACTCGTGAACCCGTCGCTTTGTGTTCCGAGGGGGTTCGTCGCTCGCAAGCGGAACAGGCGCTTGGCAAGGCTCTGGTGGATGTACTGCGATGGTGCGGTGTGACTCCGGTATTGGTGCGATTCTTGTGCATCTCTATACATCTGGACGTATGGCCATGCTCAATATTCGGCGACCTCCGTGGATCTAGAATCTTGCTCCGTCGGCATTCTCGATTGTACACTTCTTAGGATCGCTTCCTTGATCAAGCGCTCTTCGGGTGAGTAGAGCTTAGTTCATTGCGATTGAAGGTATGTCCTATCTTGCGCGTCGCGCTACTGCTCGTGGGTGGGCGGTCTTATCATCCATGTTGTGTAGTCTGGTTGTGGTTGAGCTTATTGGGTCTCTTGTGATTTGTGCGGGAGGGCGTGTTCTTCACCCTGCGGCGGTTCACTCTTACGCTCGAGTATGCTGTGTAAACGCACTTAATGCTGTCAGTTCAGGAACTCCATCAATGCCTCATCACTCTGTGACTTGGTTGTCTTTTATGCGCTCTCTTTGTGTTTGTTCAAGTGAACTATACAACGTACTGGGTGGTGGGCTCGTTGTAATCAATTCTGGCAGACTGTCATTCTCAGTGTTGGATGCATAAGTGTTTGGGAGTTTTGTCGATTTGGTTGGCTAGTTCATGGTTGTTGGTCATTGTGCTGTGATTGTCTTCTGTTCCGGCCAGGCGAAAGTTCCCCAGGCACCACTGGTGCCCACCAATCGTGTGGCTTCACAGCTACCTACGCTGATCATCTCTTGACCAGTAGAGGGAAAGGTACAGAGATGGCAAAGTATCATGTAGTCTCAGATCAGAGCTGTTGTCCTGTATCACCAAGAGCTGTAAGTCAAGGACTTGCAAAGGAGGGCATTGATGGGTTCCTGTAGTTGATGCTACACCTTTCAAGGTGAGGTAGCAGGTGAGCTCCTCCCAATTCTGTCCCAAAGCTCCCCACAGCAGCAATCATGTGAAAGCTCCAGGTGGTAAGATATGGAATTATGCAGATCAATCTACACCAATGTCTTTAGTAAGGAGTAAGAAGGGGATGCTAACTGAGAGATGCTGGGGTTTGAGCATGGTTAAAGTGTGTGTTAGATGGTGCACAAGTCAGCACAACGCAGTCTTTGATGATAAAAGTGCAAGGTCTTGGACGTTCTTGTACAGCTGAAGGATTTCATGGCAACTCAAGCAGAAGGGGTAGTGTAAAAGGAGACTTGTTTTAGATGGGAGGACTTGGCAAGTCCCAATTGTTTGAGAAGTGGAAAGGATGCTCGATTCGCTTCTTCCCAACAGCACTAGGTAAACCATGGTTCAGTCCTGAAATTCTTTGAACAGAGTTATTAATCGTCGAGACAGGAAGAACTTTCTCTTACCATTGGATGGACGGTTGCAAGTGTTGAACGCCGTTGACTCGTTTATAAACGGACACGCGGCCGCGACGGTCTTGCGCGCATATCGTAAGTAAGAAGGAACATCCCACAAGGTTTATGTAAGACAAAGAAATCTTTGAAAATTATACTAGTCAAGGGTATCGGTGACATTACATTTATGAAGCGACCCTCACTGGCGCAATTTAAGTGCATTCCGACCTGGAAGGCTTTATTCTATTTGTGCCATATGACAAACAATACTCAAAATTGGGTTCCCATATTGTGTCGAAACTACATGGCAGCGGGAGTTTTAGAGTTGAACGTTGAGTTGAGGTCGTGCGAGGATGGTGTCGGCGAAGCATACCAGGTGTACCGTCGTATAACTCACTGCCTCGATATTTCCCCAGAAAGGATGGTTTGACGAGCTGGAGATTTATTTTGCCATTTAATTCAACCGTCCTGCATTTTTGCGTGTGTCATTTTGTAGAAATATTGTCCTGCTTGGTGGCAGATTCAGCATTGGTGCTCTGCGTCAATCCCAGAAACACACAACTAACCTTTACCGCGTCACCGACGAGTTCAGCATCTTGCGTTTCAGTTTGCTACGGTCCAAAGATCCTGCCCACAGGCTCCATACTCCCAGTCACCAACATTCCCCGTCTCAATAGTGTCAAAGACCCCCAACGGGGTCCTCAATTTGAGGTGTCCGGTATGGCGGGCAAATGTCAAGTTCTTAGAGTCGAAGATCGGGGCAGGGTGTCGACGAAATCTGCTGTCGGACTGTCAGGGTGAGTTCCGCGATCAATGCCAGTGAGAAGGCAGGGTAGCAGATGGAGTTGCTCCACACTCTACCCCGTGTTTTGCACAGCGTCAACGATTGGCATGGTGTGTCAGTGCGGAAACAGTGCGGGATCGAACTGAAACCGTCTGTCTTGGAAGAAGTTATGTAGAGCTTACGGAGCGCCGCGGAGTCTGCGCGCTGTCAATGTGGAGGTGCCAATTGCTCGGTACGGCTCTGCTGTGGGCCCAGAGCAAGGTCTGCACTTTGCTGCAAGCTTGAGGTTTCGGTGGCGCACTCAGCGTAGTATCGTGGAGCAAAGATGAGTGGTGTAGGAAGCTGCTTCTTGACGGGAGCAGGTTCTTGTTGGCATTCTTTGTCTAGGTGGTTGTTCGCCGTCGGTGGAATGAACCATGTTTGTTTCTAGCGTGACCTCATAACCCCCTGTAAACTTTGGCTCGATTCCTAGATGAGCGAGGGGATTACTTGATCCTCAAGACGGAGAGCACATTTCCTTTACATTGGTAAACCCTCTTTGGACAGCAGCAGGAGCTGATATGAAACCCAGGTCTTCGCAGCAGCGGTCTCGGACTATCCCGTTCTAGCTCTGGAGGCAGCCTGGAGGATAGAAAGGAACTGCATCCTGGAACTCTCTCTGGCATGTTGTTTTTCAGAAGGGGAGAAGATGGTTCTTCCAAGCTTTGTAGGTAGTGAGAATGTTGACGTGTTGTCACAGTTAGTGTGCGAGCTGGTGGACTCACAGATAGTTTCCAGACGGTGCACAGCGGATCGAACTCAGGGTAATAAAACTTGATGTTGGACAATAAAAATATAGTACTACTACAGGTTTTTCGCTGTGTAAGAAGATACTAGCACGGGAACAATTCAGTGGTTCCGGAGCACGGTTTGCAATGATTGGATTAAATACTAGAACGAAGGCTTAGCTACGAACACATCGAGGGCGTGGAAAGAGCAGGTTCGTCCAAGTGTGTCCACGTTCCACGGGCTAAAGCTCTCCCCACACGATCTGCGCTATATTCACAAGGCTTTCACTGAAAACGACCTTGAGCAATCATGAGATGTCTTATCTGCAGAAACGGGGTCAATTGAAGTCGGTAGAGGGAGGATTGGTACGCGTACATTCCGACAAACGGAAGATTTTTTCCGCAAAACGTCCAACATTTCATCTCCCACGCGCACCGTTGGATCCAATCTTGCGATGCGTCTCCAGCGGCAGTATCATCACGCAACACCAGACGATGGTCGTCGTCGTCTATGTATGGCGTTTTCGTACGCATTGGGTGTAGATTTCCAATTCCAACTCAATCAACTCCCCACCTCCATACGGTATGATAGTAGCGTTGTGCCTGCACTCCGAAAGAAGGTGAGTACGACTTGGTAGGCGACTTGGGCAATTACCGAAGGATGGTAGCTTTTGGGAGGTTACGAGCTGCTTCCAGGGCCTCGTTCGTTCACCGACGAGTCTCAACGAGTGAGATTCGAGAAGAGGAGGGCTTGGGAAGTCTTCGGGCTCCACGAGTCGATACTTGGTTGGAGAGCTGCGGGGGCTGGAGGCGCCGCAGGTGTGGTGCATCGACGGAGAGACTTCTCATTCCAGATGGCCAGCTTCGAAGACATTTGGGCTCGCTCCAGGGATTCAGTTGACCTCCTCCGCATTTCACGAGCCTCCAACAAGGAGATGGTCGGCGAATTTACACAGGTCTTCTAACTTCACGTCCACAGAAGAGGGTGGTAGGTGGTAGGGGACTCGAAATGCGGATTCACGAATTGGACGATGAGCATGGGCCGAATTCTGCGCATATAATGTCAGATACAGCAACTTACTAGGTCCCTCAGACTCACCATTCGTATGCAATGCGTGATACGAGCAGCAATTTGGGTCCGTATTTTCTACCATGGTCATGAACGACCAATTCCAGCATTCGGCGCTGCACGTCTGGCGGTAATACTACTGAGAAAATTTTCTGTCTGGTAACTGAAAAGAATAAGGCCAATTCCGCGTTCCAAGGATTTTTCCCTACCTTCTGAGGAAGTTTGACCACCGCCTGCACGGGCACGGGCAATCTGAAGCGCCTTGATATGCTCCTTTTGTTTGCTGGACCTTCGACGCTTCATACTGTACTCAAAACACATTTGAAAGCCAGGGGAAGTGAAGATGTTGAGAGTGAAAGCTGAGAAGTTCTTGCGCCGTGCGCCGCGTGTGCGTCAAAGAAGTGTCAGTCGCGACTGGTCACGCGCCGCGTCGGAGACTGAAAATAATCCTTACATAAGGAGGCGATTTCATAGAGCATCAGCAACCCCTTTCGAATCGCTACGACTACTACTTATGATATTCTAACAAATTCCGGTGCACTAGAAACGCCTTCTGAATCTGGATTTATGTGTCATGACACAGGAAATAGCTCCCAGCTTCTCCATTTCTCTACCGCCAGAGTTGGAGCGGTTGATTTTCGAAACTGTCGTCTACGAGTATGGACAAGGTTATGTACCAAAGTTATTGCTGGTAGCGCGACGGGTGTACGAATGGTGAGAATTGGTTACATTTCGATTTATGAAGGCTGATTTCTGCTGCTAGGGTCCGCCCAATGTTGTACAGAATTATCATCCAGTTTGTGGATCATGAAACTCTGCCCACCAGGAATGTGCCGCCTTCATCTGGAAATACCCCGCTGGATTCCGTCTGTCCTTTCGCCCGGCATCTGCTTGTTGGTGGCCCTCTCAAAGAGGAAGAGATTTGTCAAATCTTTGAAGCAAGTCCGAACGTTGTCGATTTATGCATCTGGTCGGAATTACCGCTCAAGAAATTCATCCACTATATTCACCGTCTCTGCCCTCTCCGATTGTCTGTGGATCTCGCGGGCCTCGACCTTGATGACTTCACGGGACCTGCCTTCTCAAGAGTCACCCACCTCGATGCTGTTGGCTGGAAAGGGCAACCTTGGCGTGTCTGGAAAAATGTAACCTTGCTTCCGAAGCTCACGCACCTCGCAGTAAATTGTCCTGTCGAAAACGAAGTCATCGTGGGCCTCCTTTCGGAATGTCAGCACGTCGAGCTGCTGGTTGTCTTCAGAGCGGGGGAGGACTGGTATGATTTAGAAGTGAACGATCAAGATAAATTTTCCAACATCTTCATGGATATCGATGACGAACGTTTGGTGCTGCTGGAGGATAATCCCACAGGTTCCGTCTTGCAAGATTGGGAGAGCAGTGCTAGCGGCGGGATGAACATGTGGACGTTCGCGGAGAGCGTATTGTTTGCTAGACAACGTAAGCATTTCCACCCACCGCACTTCTGATCGGCGTCTGATCGCCCTGCAGATGGATTGTTCAGAGAGCCGTCGCAGCGGTGGTTTATATGTGCATTTTCGTTGGCCCCGCAC
This sequence comes from Cyclocybe cylindracea, assembly GCA_013376435.1. Classification (NCBI taxonomy): domain Eukaryota; kingdom Fungi; phylum Basidiomycota; class Agaricomycetes; order Agaricales; family Hemipholiotaceae; genus Cyclocybe; species Cyclocybe cylindracea. The sequence continues at coordinate 48,345 of MPNV01000573.1, forward strand.
CTTAAAGATGAAGGTCTTAGATGGTATGGCGATTTATAGGCACATCAATGGATATCGGATCTATCTCCCTCGACAACTTCTAAGTACTCAGACTGTTACCTAAATCATTGCACGGTTTTGGAACAAGAATCGCAAGAGTATCTTGTGTCTAATACGTTTGGTTCGTCGCAAACATAGTGTGTCGCCCTCCAACCTCTCCGGACTTACATTCATTAAGCAGGATAAAACGAGCCAATATCGCGATTGTCATCAGCTAGTGACAGCAAAAACATCGACAAAGGACCGCTTTGATCGTTGGAAGCAGGAGGCCGAGGAAGAGAATTCCTGGGACCGGGATAACAACGATGAAGATGAAGGACTCCGTAATAATCCCAAACTTAGACTACAGGAAAATCCTAAATGGTTCACCAAGTGAAACGTTTTACGAGTAAAGACATGTTGAACGGGTCGATGACAATGTCTTATACGATATGCCTCGAGCAGATGTTGCCTCGTTGGTTTTGGGCCAGCCAATAGAATACGTGTTGCTTGTGGAAGTGTTACATGCTCCATACATGAACCAGGAAGCGAGGACACCACAAGATCCAACCAGATATCACTTTGTTGCACCCAATCCCAATTTCGAATTCTTGATAATGGCGGTTAGAGGAGCATCCAGGCCGCCTGTTGCACCTCCGATACGAATACCCTCTGCCCAACCCATCATAGCAAGCATCCGGAAACCAATATTTGACTCGTTGAGCTTCGGGGCAGTCTGAACATACAACTGTTAGAAAGGAAAGAAAAAGAAAAAGAACAAATATTTACCCCGCCAACCTCGTCTCCATCTCGATGACGAGGCATCTTCGGACCACCACCACCGCTCCTCCCTTTCTTGTCGTAAATGAATGAATCGCCGCGAGCACCCATACCCCCACTCCTCCTCATAATCTTCGCTACCTTTGACTCGTTCACACCGAAGCCTGACCTCGTCGTCTTCGTCAACGTCGTGTACCTTGCATCGTCTTTGCCTTTGCTAACACTCTTCAAATTGAACGCAATGGCCATCTCATGGATATTCTTCCGTGTCTCCTTGTTGGTGGGAGGTAGAGCCATCTCCTTCGGGCCGCCAATGTCTGCAATGAACCGCCGGATCTGCTGCACGAGAGTCGTCATGTCGATAATGCGGTTGGGTATGACTGTGATCGTTGGGTCGAGGGCGGCAGCTGCTCGCATGGCCTTGCGGCCTTTCTTGCCGCCCTTCTTCTTGCTGAGAGGGTCGGCAGCGGCTTCGAGACGGGCAAGTTCGCGTGCCTTCTTGTATTCTGCCTTCTTTTGTCGATCCTTCTCCCATTGGGCACGTAGATCAGGTGGTAGGTCTTTGCCCTTGTCTTTGCTCCGTTCTAGGATCCAATAAGCAAGAAAAAGGTCGTCCAGAAGTTGAGTACATACTTGCTGGACTGGAACCTTCGTCATCAAAGGCTCCATTGTGTACGGACATAAACAGCTTCTTCCTCTCCTTCCTATTTCTTCCTTCGAGGATATCTGCGTTATCGTCCAGCATGTCCTGGAGCCAAGAAGAGTATCAGAGAACCGAGACGAATATTAGAGAGTTAAAATAACGGACCTGAATCTCCTGGATGAACGCCTCGTCACTCTCCGCGGCCGTTCGTGCTTGTCCTGAAAAATCAGGCCAACCGTCGTCTGAGTCTTCCTCGCTGTCGTCATCTATGTAGTAGTCGAATGATTCGTCCTCTGGCTTCTTGCTCCTCGCCTTCTCCCTCAGGCGCTCTAGTCGTGCTTGGAAGCTTGTCCGAGGTGTCTGGTCTTCGTCGTCGTCGTCATCCTCATCTTCGTCACTGAACTCCAATGCCTCTGCAATGATCATGTCCTCCTCAGCCTTCATCGGGTCCTCTTCCTTTTCTTCCTCCTCTCCACTCGATCCGCGCTCCTCTTCATTGGCATTATCCTCGTCTTCCATCTGCATGACCGCTGCATCAACTAGATCGGCCATCGTTGTATGCTGCCCCACACTGGAACCTAATAGACCACCCACGAAACTCTTCATCGCCGTAAGATCCATCTGCATATCAGGATCGATATCCATACCATGTACATCCTCCTCCGCATTCTTCAAAGAGCTGTTGTCATCTCTCGCCTTGCCCTTGCCTTTCGTATCGACCTTCGCGTCGCCATTCACGTCACGAAGAGAGGCGAACACCTCCACGTCGTCAGCAGTCTCATCGTCGTCGGTATCGCCCCACTCTAAATCTGAGTCGCCTTTCCTCCGCTCCGCCCGTCGTGGGTCTCGGTTGTGCAACAGAGCCTCCTCTCTCATTGCACCAAATGCACCAAAAGACGTCAACTTGCCCTTCTTCTTTCTCGCAAAGCCTCGATCGCGTTTGCGTTTCCAGACCTTCGCCTGGCGAGGAGTGAATACAGGTGGGGTAGCTAGGCGAGCAGGGGTAGCGGTTTTGGAAAAGGAAAATGCGATCGAGGATAGGGATGGTGGTTCAGGAATAGGCGGTGGAGGTGGAGGGTTGGCTGAAGACGATGACGCAGCTTCGGGTTGGTATGGTAGGGCTCCTGGACGGGCATATGGAGAGAAATGGGATGTATCAGGTTGAGGACCGGTTGTGGCCTCTGGAGTGTCTTCTTTGGTCTCGTGGGTAGTGTTTCGAGGATGGGGGGCGACGTAGACGATAATATCGTCGTCGTCATCCAGAAGCACGGTCGGTGGACTATAGCCTGTAGGCGCCAGTTCGGTCGGGATAGGTGTTGGCGCCGTATCGATGAAGAAGAGGTTTTCATGGGAAGGAGCGGGTTCATCTGCCATCGCAATGTCGTTTGGTTCGTCTGTGGCCGATAAGGTCTCCTCCACCATTTTCGCGAGGTCGTCCACGTTGGTCTGTGCCGCTGCATTGGCCGCCACCGCAGGCGGAGTGTCGACATAAAATCCAGTAAATTGGTGCTCCACAACCGTCGTCGCCTCCGATAGTTTGCTCTTCCGTACAATCGTCGTCTTCGTCTGGGCTGAATCGTCAAATAGCTTTCCAACCTCGTTGAAATCGACTTCCTCTATTTCTTCTGCATCTTCGTCCTCGTCTGAATGGGACTCGATAAGAGGAATATCGCCTCCACTGAAAACACGAGAGATGCTGTCCGCAGTTGGAACATGGCTTCTCTCCGTATCATCTGCCTGTAATCAGCACCGTGAAATTTTAGCAAAGGAAGGACGACGTACCCACATCCTCGACACCGGGCTTGAGCAACTCCGAATCATCCTCCTGGAATAAAACTCGCGTGAGGACCGATGGCACGAACACAATCGGACGCAGAAGAGGTCTCTCTTGATACAAAAGACCGGAAAGCGTTGTGTTTGGCTGCCGATGCATGGGCATAGGCATAGGTGCCCCACGACCTCGACCCCCTCGCGGAGATGCACCTATGCCATCGCGACCTCTCGTGCCACGATTGCCAGAAAAATCATATCCTCCGCGTCCGCGACCTCTGTTAGGTGTGTTCGTCCCAGAATTCGGACCAGACATCGTGCCTCCTCGTCCTCCTCTGCCGCGTCCCCGTGGCGTAGCATTTCCTCTGGATGGAGGAGCTGCAAATACGTTGAAATCCCAACCATTTCCTCCGAGACATTACGCACCGTCCGCGAACATCCTCAGTGTGAAATCCAGCTCTTCTTGCATAAAACTTGGGCCAATGCCTCGGGGCCCTCCTCGACCTCTTTCCGGCGGGAGGACTCGCGTACAGCCGACCGCCACGAAACCGCGCCCTCTTCCGTTTCCTCTGGCCATTTCTTCTGTTCGACTCTTGGATGAAAGGAGAAACCAGCTGCAGTGAGATTAATTGTTATTCAAGAGCTTGAATTATTGCCTACTTGGCTCATGGAAGGAGTTCGGTGATATCCTGTCTGACATTGATGTCAATCCCTCGCCAGCATGGCCACCAAGTTCAATTTCCTTCATCTGCTTTCCGTCTCATTGTGTTTCTGACAGACGAAGTATGAGGTTCTGTCTCTATTATCCCGCCGGATATGAAAGGCAACAGAATGTTGAAGGGACGATGGTAAGCAACGACGCGGGGCGTGTATTCGGGAGGTAAACGCGCGCAGTACATCGTTCTAGCTACGGTAATTATGTACCTACTGTAGCACAGCCTAATTACAATGGGGAAAGTGAGGAATTGTAACAAATTGACATAAAATGGAGCCCATAACAATGTAACTACGAGAATGGGAAGGCGGGAATGCAGTCGTTTGAATTCCGGTATTCCAACACAGAATTCCTCCAAAATCCATATGCGATGTGCTGGTTCCGAGTCCGACCTGCAGTTAGGTTGTCTATATCCGGGAACTCTTTCCTCCAACGCGGTTGCTCTTCAAAATTGCAGAACGGCTAACTCGTGCGGTTGATGTTCCCCGATCCACGAATCCGACATGGACGGGTTCTCTTGGCTGAGGGTTCAAACGCCTAACGAAAATGCGCTCACCACAGCCGCGAGGGCATCCCGGCGTTCTATACTTATAACTGCGAGGCCGATATCAGGGACTCTACCCTTGCCTCACGGACACCGATATATTTAATTCCGCTCGTGCTCTCTCTAATTTTCTGGTTGAGGCCTTCACCAATATCGCCCACAATGCCTCCCATTAAACGGCTTTCTTCGCGAGTGAGTCGCTACTTTCTGGATGTGCCGCTGCTGCTTACTCAAAATATGCCTGTTCAGCTGTCCAGTTTGTCAAAGAATTTTTTGCAGAAAATATCCCATTTTTTTCTCGGTCGTCTTCATTCCAGTTCACGCGCAGCCTCAAATATGTCGCGGTTGGAGGCGTCGCCTTCAAGCCTGAAGGTGCCAGGACAAGATGCCCAGTCTCCAGCCTTTCGAGAGACCTCGAGCTTCCAGTTAACGGATATGTCGCCTGAGGTGCTGCAGCTCATCCTCATCTACGCGACCGATCCAAGTCCACAACTGCCAGCCGTAGCCCAAGTATGCCGTCCTTGGCGGACCGTTTCCCTATCCACACCCTCACTCTGGGCCCACATATCCCTCGACCTTCGGCGCAAGACCTCGCGTTCCAAATCCTTCCTCTCCACCCTCTCCACCATCCTCGCTCGCTCAGAAAAAGCCCTGCTTGACGTCCGGATTGCCGTCTCTGACTCCAGGCACCCCGCACTGGACACCCTTGTACGCCATTCCAATCGATGGCGGACAGCTGCAATGCACGCTCCTGTGGGCGTGATCAGCACGTTGCAGGGAGTACGAGGATGCCTGGCGTACTTGGAGACCCTGGAGCTGACGATCGGCGCTGATTGCGGCACGACGGAAGGCATCGTTTATGAGATGTTTCAATCTGCGCCGCGCCTCCACAAGGTGTGTATTTGCAGCGAACACCCCGTGTCATTCGTCCTTCCCTGGGCACAGTTGACCCACTACGAGGACTCTCAAGGAGGGCATGGCGATGTGATAGCGGACCTGACGTCCGTCAAGGAGTTTCGCACGACATGGCGGGCGCTTAATTCAACAAACGACACTCTTATGACATTGAACGACCTCGACAAACTCGATATCACCTTCTTTTTTCTCTCTCATCGCGGTTTTTTCGAGCACTTGGTTCTCCCGAATGTGAAAGAAATAACTATCAAGGACCATGTTGGCAACCCCGTGTTACCCCTTACCCTTATGCTATCCCGATCTCCGTCTCCGAGCCCCCTCCAGAAATTGACTTTCCACACCGAGTTCACCAAACCCGGCCAACTGACGTCGCTTCTCCAACTCGTACCACACCTGCAAGAACTAGACGTCTGCTTGCCCCCCATCAACGACCTGACCAACCTCATATACTTCTCCGAAGAGAGTCAACTGGTTCCCAATCTTCAGAAACTCCGTTTCGTCGTAAATTCCGTCCGCGAGAGCAGCGCCATCCTTCGTGCGCTTGCATTTACGCGGTGCGAGTGGGATGATGAAGAGTTATGGAACGAATACGACATGAATCCGCCCCAGCGTGCCACGCTGCTCAGCTTGTTCGTCATTACTTTCCGGGAACCACAGGTCCATTGCGAGGAGAGGGAGTATCTGGAGGTTCCTCGTCCTAGTCTAATCACCGAGGCTGATACGGAGAGCTTGAATCTTCTGTGGTACTGGCGCCAACAGATTTTAGACGCGATGCCTTGGATCGCCGAAGCGGCGGTTGGGCGCAAGCGATCTTTGACTGCGCGGCAGCTTCGCTTCCTTGACAAGATGTTCTCTTCAATCGAACGTTTTACGCTGACCAACGTTCAGCACCTTCATGTATGTCTTTCTCTTCTTCGGTTGACAGCCACTTTACCCACTGTCATCGGACAGACCACTCGTCTTCATTTGACTCTGGACCTCCTCAAGAGTTATCGACCGTCGCATATTCCAGGAAACAATAAATATCACTTTCAGCGTCGTGCAGACAAGATCCTGGAACGCTGGTCTCCTCTCCTCCTTAACGACCTTGAGAACCGACAATGGGCGCTGAAAGGCCATGACACTCTCGTTTACATTCCGTTGGATGACAGTGAGTGCCCATTCTGACTGGACATATACCCGGGCTTAATCAATGATCAGCCCCCCGAACGTCGTTGGATGCCTTGGAAATCATTTACGGACTTCGGAGGACAATTTGAGCAAATTCTTGAGCAGACCCTCATTCGACGAAGTACCAGCGGTGCAGTATTCTGCCTTGGGAAGCTTCTTTTGGAGCGACTCTGTTCTGCGCTCTAAGACGTTGGGAGGAAATGTATCTTCGGAATACGGTAAATTATAGGAACTTATCCTATATTCAGAGTGTTGCTTGTCTGTCCTTTCAAGTGGGGATGTTGGCGGACACCATCTTCCTTTTCTAGTGTTCCCGGGTTGTTTTTTTTGTCGATTCCGTTAGTGTTACCAGGTGCTCCATGGCGCGGCGGCTGCACTTCTATTGGCTGTTGGTCCACGCGTTAGATGGGTGGCGCTTCGTGTTGCGATTTCTGTAGCTTCTTATTCACCTCTCCTACTACTTGCAGCATGGAATTACATTGTTCTATAGCCTATTGCTAGAACTTTTGCTGCCCAGTTTCTTACGACGAATTTATGAGCGCCGCGAAAGAAAGATTATGTAGACATAGGGTGATAAGTTTCTTCCTTTCCCTGGATTCGGTTTGCTTTTCTGCCTTTCTGGACATTTTTAGCTCTCAGGGGCAGTTAGGATCGTGGGAAACGAGTGAGCCCAAATGGGCTGCCCGTTGTATGGTACATCTTAAACTCCTCCGCCAACGTTGCCGACGACCTCACACCGTCAGAGATTCTGTGAATCGATGACCTCCTACATGGAGCGCAGAGACTCTGCGATACGACTTTCAGAAGACGCGGTCGATCAAAACGGTGTCGCAAGGTACGAAGCCAGCGGTTGGGGAACTATAAACGATGATTCGACGATAGCACCATGGCTGGATCTTCCGGTGAGTCCTCGTTTGTCTGTTGATACTTCAAATTTTCTTGTTTTTCTGCGAATTTTTGTGATCGACCTTTCACGGTACTGACACAGTTCCAGCCTACACCTCCCCCGAAATCAGCAACACATTCCAAGTTCAGCAGCTCGTCGAAAACACTAGGTTTCGCTCAAAAAGCATCGTTTGCGTCGTTGGTGTCGCTTGGACAGAGCAGCTCACGGAATGGACAATCCCAAAGCACCCTTCACCTACCCGAGTCGAAACGACGCTCAGCCGACGACGGCGACTCCTCGAGAACACTTGTCTACAGCGGGTCTTCGACTAACTCTGGCGAAATCCGCAAGGCCAAATCTTCCATATTTTCCAAGCTTAAATCTCGGCCAAGCAAAGCACATCTACGCAACGACTCGGACGATGCAGTGCACCCATCTCTCCTCCCCCCTGTGCCCCCTCTCGCAGCCGATCAGAAGATGAACATCCTGCATGCCATTGTGCCCCCGTCGCTTTCGGCGCCTCCAGGGAGGAAGGACAGGAAGGGGAAGAAGAAAGCTAACGGACATGTTCCGCCAACCCCGCCTCCGAAGGGCGAAGAGGAATTTAAAATCGACCTGAACTTTGACCACATGGACGGGATTGTGAACATGAACCTGGCATCGACGTCGGGGCCCCCGCGGGACCCAAGCTCACCCAGCAGCGGGTTCGATTCAGCACACAGCCATTCCGACCACAGCTCGCACCACCACGCGTACAGTTTTCTACCGCCATCGGAGTTTAGCGACCCTTTCTCGACCACTCCACTGCAAGACAAACGTAAGGGCATCGTGCCCTCAGTTGATTTTCGCAGAGTGTCGCCAAAGACGCCTATGCCTTCACGGCCAACCGGCCCCGGAAGTCCTACTTGGGTTGCCCCGGAGAGTTGGGCAGTGGAGAAGGGGAGCGAAGACCCGTACAACTCTACGACCAATGGAGACCTCTCCGAAGTGCACGATTCCGACTCAGACTTGAGCAATGAAGGAGCCTTGATCCCGATAGGACGACGGAGAGAGGACTCGCTTCGGCCGAATGGCAAGGGCAAGGATCCAGCATCAGCTTCATTCTCGTCAATATCGTCGAGCACGACAGTCAAGAGGGTGTCTCGACCATCGTTGCGCGGGCTACCTCAACAACCCCCTCCAGGTTTCTCGTACAAGATGCGCATACACCGGCAGAACAACACCTATCATGTGGTTGCAATCGGCTTGGACACGACAGTGGCCATGTTCAGTCAAAAGTTGAACAAGAAGTTGAAGCCGGAAGAGGATCATGCCAAGCACAACTTATACATGAAGGAACAAGGAAGAGGTAGGTCGAATCTGCACCGCTGAAAGCCACCGTATTCGTCGTGCTGATGCTCAGCCACAGAGCGAATGCTGGGCCAAAACGAGTGTCCAGCACAGATCGTCAAGCTCAGGATGGAGCAGGCCGGGTACGACTTTGAGGATGGGCTACATCTGCTAGGGGCGGAAAGTTTGGGAATTCTGCTACGCTTCGTATACAAAAGCCAGCTTCTTGCCGGGGTTCGTTCGTTGCATCCTCTTTCCACAGCGCTGACTGACTATCCACAGGAGGAACAAATCCCATTCGACACCTTTGCCTTCGTGGATCTGTCTGGCCGAGGACTTCGTACAATACCGGTCATCCTACACCAACACGCCGATTCCATTATATCCCTCCGTCTTTCGCGGAACCCCATGCTCGAAATTCCCCTCGACTTCATTCAATCATGTACGACTCTCCGCGAGCTCCGCCTAACGCATATGTACATGAAGAAAGTGCCCCAAAGTCTTCGATACTCCACCGCCTTGACCTTTCCTCCAATTGCATCAAAGACTCGAAGAGGCATATCTGGATCTATAACCAAGGTCTCCTCGCCCTCATTGTGCAAAACAACCGGCTCGAGAAGCTGCCGTGGCACTTCCCTCGACTACGATCCCTTGTTACTTTGAACATCTCCAACAACAAGTTTCGCAAATTCCCTTCCGTCCTAATCAGCATGGAGAACCTCCGCGAACTCGACATCTCGTTCAACATGATCACAGAACTGCCTGACGATATTGGACGGATCAAGACACTCGAGCGATTCATCCTTGTGGGTAATCAGATATCCAAGTTCCCTGATGACTGTTCAGGTTTGGTTAGCCTGCGAATGCTGGATTGCAGACGCAACCAGATCTCGGATTTGTCGTCGGTCTGCATGTTGCCGCAGCTCAACACTCTCAGCGCTGATCACAACATGGTGCATGCCTTGGATCTCTCCCTCGGGGCGCATTTGACAACTTTGGATGCATCACACAACGACATTACACAATTATCGCTTGTGCCGGGCCCTATGGGCAAGCTGCCATACGCATTAACTTCGTTGGACCTTTCCTATGCGAAACTGTCGTCGTTGGACGATCTCGCTCTCAGCCAGCTATCGTCGTTGCGTACGCTCAAACTTGACCACAACTCAATTCGTTCAATACCTGAGAGCCTTGGCGAGCTAAAGTGGCTCGAAACGTTGTCTTGTACTGACAACAAGCTCGATGCCCTGCCGTCCAATATCGGCAATCTTCAGCGATTGGAGGTACTCGACGCGCACAACAACAGTTTAACGGAGCTCCCGCAATCATTGTGGAACTGCGCCAGCTTGATGAAGATTAACGTCACTTCGAACTTCCTCGACCGGTGGCATGACCCTCCTGTCATGCCAGTGCAGGAGTTGCCAGCTGTTGAAACCGACCTCGCATTCATAGACATGGGTAGGAAGACATCAACAGCTTCGATCACGACGACTCGGAACCTACCGCCACTCGTGCATTCTCTCGACAAGCTCTACCTCGGAGAGAATTGCTTCACGGACAATGTCATCCACCCATTGATGATTTTCAAGGAGCTCAAAGTGCTTAATTTGTCATTCAACGAAATTCAAGACCTACCTCTGAACTTCTTCCGGAATATGACGCAGCTTGAAGAACTTTACCTGAGTGGCAACAAGTTGACGAGCATCCCTGTTGAAGACTTCCCCGACTGACGAAATTGACAACGTTGTACCTCAATGGGAATACTGCATACCTCCCTCAGGAGCTCGGCAAAGTTCTTAACTTGACGATCTTGGATGTGGGTAGCAATGTCTTGAAGTATAATATCAACAATTGGGAATTTGACTGGAACTGGTGCGTTGTTGCTACTTACTTTCGACAGCAGGGTTATAATCTTTACACAGGAATTTCAATACGAACTTGAAGTACCTCAACTTATCTGGTAACAAGCGTCTGGTAATCAAGGCGGAAGGAAAGCGTCCACACGAGGTTGCCTCTTCGAGGATGAGCCGTTATCTGGAGGGCCCGGAGCTTTCCACACCCATGCTCTCAGGCTTCACCAATTTGACGCAGTTAAAGGTTCTCGGTCTCATGGATGTGACAATTACGACCACTGCCAAGGATGCCTCAGTCGACATCCCTGACGAGAATGCTGATCGTCGGGTTAGGACCTCGTCGTCCTCGATTTGCGGGATGGGTTATGGTATTGCTGATTCCTTGGGCAAGGATGACCACCTCACGATGCTCGATCTCGTCTACGAGCTCTCTGTGCCGAAGGGCGAGGGCGCGGTCGTCTTTGCCATGTTCGGTCGGACGCACCCTTCCAAGCACATCAAGCCCGGCTCGAGCCCGAATAAATTGGCGAAATACATCCACAGCAATTTCATGCGGGTGTTCATGACACAGCTGGGTGCGGTCAACGACAAGCAGGCAAGAGAGGGTGTTCCGGAGCATCTCAGGAAAGAAGGGATTCCCAAAGCGCTCCATTGGACGTTCCTCAAACTCAACCAAGACCTCCGTGAATCGCTGCATCATGCTCCGAGGAAGAATTCTCAGGCAAGCACCACCACTCAGCAGGGTGCAGATGCCCAGTATACTCGTACGGGTGTTTCTGGCATAGCCTTGTACTTCTTCGAAAAGACCATTTTTGCGGCGAATGTCGGCGATGCACTGGCGGTTGTTTCACGGCAGGGCGTATGCCACGAGATTTCGAGGAAGCACGACCCGTACGATCGTTTGGAGACCGCTCGAATACGTGCCGCGGAGGGGTTCGTCTCGCCACCTGGACTGGTCAACGACGACGTAGATGTCTCGCGGGCCTTTGGATTCTACCAACACTTCCCTCCAATCAACGCCCGCCCGGATATCTTCGTTTATGACCTAACTGAGATGGACGAGTTCGTCATCGTTGCGAATAGCGGTCTGTGGGATTTCGTCCCTTTCCAGACAGCGGTCGACATAGCACGTACGGTTATGAGGACAGATCGACCCGATCCTATGCTGGCTGCCCAAAAGCTGCGTGACTTCGCTATCAGCTACGGGTCCGAGGGCACGACGATGATCATGGTGATCTGGGTTGCCGATCGTATCAACGCTAGTCGATCCCGCCAACCGACACTCGATTCCATCGTCGACCCCCAGGCATATCGTGCAAGAAGGAAGGATGAGGTGCGGGATAAGATCATCAATCGACTCAACGGAGAGGTGCCACCACCAATTGGTCATGTCACGCTCGCTTTCACCGATATTCGAAACTCAACACACCTTTGGGAAGTCAACCCAGGAATGCCCACAGCTATGCGCCTGCATAATCATCTGCTTCGACGCCAGCTCCGGTTTTGTGGTGGATATGAGGTGAAAACTGAAGGAGACGCCTTCATGTGCTCTTTCCCAACTGCCCTTGCCGCCGTTTGGTGGTGCCTCTCTGTCCAGGTTGAACTCCTTCAAGAGCAGTGGCCTCTCGAAATCCTCGAGTGTGAAGATGGCAAGCCCGTTTACGACGAAGACGGCCGCCTCATCGCCCGTGGTCTCTCTGTACGTATGGGTATCCATAGCGGCATGCCGGTATGCGAGACGGACGTCATCACCCGTCGAATGGACTACTTCGGGCCTATGGTCAATCGTTCAGCCCGGATCAACGGCTGCGCACAAGGAGGCCAGATTATGTGCAGTAACGACATCATCCGCGAGATCAACGCAAAGGTGAAGGAGATCGAAGAAGAGACCGAGTACTCGAAGCTCCAAAGCCCTCAGGCCATCGAAGCCATCCGCAGACTAGACCCCGTTATCATCCCCATAGGTGAAGTGAAGCTCAAGGGCATTGAGCTGCCAGAAGTGCTCTCGGCCATCTATCCTGCGGGGTTGCAAGGTCGGCACGACCTAAAGGATGTTCCTTCTGACACTACGGCTTCTGGGTCGCGTGTGCAGTTCAGCAGCGCACAGATGCGAGAGCTAGGGGTTCTATGCTTGCGCATCGAAGCACTCTCATCTGGGCGTATCTTCAAGGCGCTTCCAGATCGCAAAGGGAGCATTCAGTCTAATCCGGAGTTCGAAGAGCGGGAGGATTCATCATCGATATTCTATGGCGATCCGAACGTCCTACTTCCTCCTGTGACCGACCTGTCCACCGATTCCGACCTAATGAGCGTGCTCGATTCGCTCATTGTCCGCATTGAAAATGCCATCGCGTCTATCGCCCAACGGTATCAGGTCCCATCGAAGTCCTGTGAAAGTCCTTCCGACTCACTGCTGAATGCCCTGAACGAAGATGGCGTACTTGACGAGGAGACTATTGAGTATATTGCATCTATTCTGCGACGTCGCTAGCATCTCTCTAATATTGCACTCCATCATGTCCACATACTCTTCCGGCTACCTTTCCGTGCTTTGGATTTTTTTCGTGGTCACTTGTAATTCGACTAGACGCATGTTTCATGTACTCATCCCATTTCTTCATGTGGACCTCTCATATTTTCATTGATTTTTCATCTCATCGGCCTCTTGTATATGTATACATATTATTGTTTGAAGTATTGTACAACTATCTTGAATTCAGAGATCCTCTGAATTTCGCTGTGAGTGTAGCGGAGCACGGGCACATCGGGCATCTATCCTGTCACCTTTCGGCGCATGTGGTCCGTGCACCGAGATGCTGACGCGCTTTCTTAATATATGGAAGTGTACTCGAAAAAGTCTCCTCATTTCTCTCTTCCCCCTCCCGTCATGGCTCTGACTCTCTGCTTCCTCTGCAGCTCCCAACCAAGGCCATCGTCCGCAGACTTGTGGATGTGACGTCAGACAAGATTAGATTTCTCAATCAGGTGACTTCAAGTTCCCAATCCGCCAATCCGAATCTTATCACTCATTTTTCTTCTAGTCTCAGTCTGCCTGGGGCATTGGCCACCACCAGTTCAGAAATCCGCGATCCGCAGAGGTCCTAACATCCCTTCATTTCACCAGTACGCTTTGTTGAATCTCTGGTGACTCCTGGAACTCATGCTGATCTGTAGCGATGTTGGTCCTGCCAGGTTCCTCGTCGATCTCATATTCCAAGCGCGAGGCACTATTGCGCAATATCAAGAAGAATTGCCCCAGGGTCGCCTCCGTCGATGCTGTTTGGATACACCTCATCCAATGCAAAACACCTGAAAACGAGGTCGAACTATCGAAGACCTCATCTCCTTTCCGGATTCTTCTCGACACACTCCTTGCCTATGGTGACATCATATCGCTTGACGGAACCTTGGCCGCGCTGACGGCCCACCAAAATGTCGCATATATTCTACCAAGACCGGGGTCCATATCTCCCTGGTCAAGCAAAGCTACCGATATCGCTGTTCTCTGCAATCTCGCTCAGCATGTTGAGCGTCTTGAACGCGGCACCGCTTTCATTTTCACCACCACCGACTACAAACCCATCACTGAAACAGATATCGCCGAATTCGACCACCTCATACGCGATCGCATGACCCAGGTTATCGACCTCTCGCCTCCACACCAGTCCGAACTTTTCCTTCACGAGAAACCAAAACCCCTTCGTATTGTCGAGCTTACGCCTCAACCTTCGTCTAGAGACGACGCGAAAGCGAGACTTATTATCGCCAACAAGGAGCTCGGTCTTGCGTTGGCACCTGATGAGATAACATACCTCGTCGATGCCTACGTTTCGGGGAAGTCTGCCATGCGTCGCGACCCAACGGACGCCGAACTCTTCATGTTCGCGCAGGTCAATTCAGAGCACTGTCGTCACAAGATCTTCAACGCGTCCTGGACTATCGACGGCCAAGTGCAGCCTTCATCCCTCTTCCAAATGATTCGAAATACCGAAAAGATTAGTGCCAAGGGTACAATCTCTGCCTACTCCGACAACGCCGCCGTCCTCGAAGGACATTCTGCCTCACGTTTCGGGGTTACCTCTGGACAACGGTACGGGGCGAAGGAGGAAGATATGCCTATTCTAGTCAAGGTCGAGACGCACAACCACCCCACAGCCGTTTCGCCATATCCAGGTGCAGCCACTGGTTCTGGTGGTGAGATTCGTGATGAAGGCGCAGTAGGGAGAGGATCGAAGCCGAAAGCAGGGTTGGCAGGATTTACGGTTTCAAATCTCCTCATCCCCGGCTACGAGCAGCCTTGGGAAACGGACTTCGGTCGGCCTACCCACATCGCATCTGCATTGGACATCATGATTGAAGGGCCGCTTGGTGCAAGTGCTTTTAACAACGAATTCGGGCGACCGGCGCTAGCTGGGTATTTCCGCACGTTCTCCGAACGTATCCCACTTTCCCTCGACGACGGCCATAGCGAGGTCCGGGGATACCACAAGCCCATAATGATCGCAGGCGGGTACGGGAACGTACGCCCTCAGTTCGCGAAGAAGGAACCCATCGCGCCTGGCTCCAAGATTATTGTTCTAGGAGGGCCGGGTATGCTGATTGGGTTGGGTGGAGGTGCTGCTTCGAGTCAGGTTTCAGGCGCAAGCTCTGCAGAGCTGGATTTTGCCTCTGTTCAACGCGATAACGCTGAGATGCAGCGCCGTTGTCAGCAGGTCATCGATGCGTGCGTCAGTGTAGAAGATGGGAATCCCATTGAGAGCATACACGACGTCGGTGCTGGCGGATTGTCGAATGCTCTTCCAGAGTTGGTGCACGACTCGGACCTTGGCGCGATCTTTGAGATTCGGGACGTGCTCGTGGCAGACTCCTCGATGTCTCCGATGGAGATTTGGTGCAATGAGAGCCAGGAGCGTTATGTCCTCGCTGTGTCGGTGGACAAGCTAGAAGCTTTCGTAGCCATCGCAAAGCGCGAGCGATGCCCTTTCTCTATCGTCGGCGTCGCAACCCAGGAGCAGGAGCTCATAGTTACGGATCGGCTCTTCAACAAAGACGTTATTAGACTGAAGATGTCCACACTCTTCGGCAAACCTCCCAAGATGTCGAGGAAGGACACTTCGCGCAAGATCGACAGGGTGGAGTTCGACTCTTCTCTCGCCAAACACGTTCCTTCCACCCAGAGCATCGCGGACCGCCTTCAACCAGCAATCGAGCGCGTCATGCGTCTACCCTCCGTCGGGTCTAAGTCCTTCCTTATCACCATCGGCGACAGAACGATTACCGGACTCGTCACTCGCGACCAGATGGTTGGGCCGTGGCAAGTCCCTGTCGCAGACGTTGCCATTACTCGCTCTTCTTATGGCTTTGACGTCCTCTGCGGTGAAGCCATGGCCATGGGCGAGCGCACACCTCTCGCTCTACTCGACGCTGCCGCATCCGCCCGTATGGCCGTCGCCGAGTCTCTGACTAACCTCGCAGCAGCACACATCGGCGATCTGTCTCGTGTGAAGCTTAGCGCGAACTGGATGTGCGCGGCCTCGAAGGAGGGTGAGGGTGCAGCGCTCTATGCCGCCGTCCGTGCTGTGGGTATGGAGCTGTGCCCCGCCCTGGGTGTTGGGATCCCAGTGGGCAAGGATTCAATGTCGATGTCGATGCGCTGGCGTGACGGAGAGGAGCAGAAGGAGGTCAGCTCGCCGCTGTCTTTGATCATCACCGCATTCGGGCCTGTGGAGGACGTGGGCAAGACCTGGACGCCTCAGCTACGTTCAGAGGCCGAGGTTGGTGGGGCCACAAGTCTCGTCTTCTTCGATCTGGCAAATGGAAAGGAGCGGATGGGTGGGTCGGCCCTCGCACAGGTCTTCAAGGAGATTGGGGCACAGGCACCCGATGTTGAAGATCCTGCAGTTCTCAAAGCTTTCCTGCGAGGCTGCCAGGATATCAAGTTGAGCCACCCCGACCTCGTCCTGGCTTATCACGATCGCTCCGACGGAGGGCTATTCACGACGATTGTGGAGATGGCTTTTGCTGGTCGTATAGGTGTGGAGATTTCACTCGACGCTCTCCATTCCGTCAAGAACCCTATCTCTACCCTGTTCAACGAAGAGCTTGGGGCCGTCGTCCAAGTCCGACAGTCCGAGCTCAGTGAACTCATCGCCACTTTTAACAACGTTGGGTTCCCATCTACTTCCATCCATGTTCTCGGTCGGGTCAACGCACCTGGAGATGAGACGATTTCAATTATCCACCAGTCGAACTTGCTGTATACCGCGCAACGGGCCGATCTTCAGAAATTGTGGGCTGAGACTTCGTTCAGGATGCAATCTCTTCGAGATGATCCAGCTGGGGCAAAGGAAGAGTTCGATCTCATCAACGACGAAGCCCACACTGGCCTTTTCTATGACCTTTCCTTCACCCGGTCTCCAATTACTACGTTGCCTACACGTCCGAAAGTTGCCATCCTCCGCGAACAGGGTGTCAACGGCCAGATAGAAATGGGCTGGGCGTTCACGGAAGCCGGATTCGACGCTGTGGACGTGCACATGTCCGACATCCTCAGCGGCGCCGTCAGCCTCTCCTCCTTCCGTGGTCTCGCTGCATGCGGTGGGTTCTCCTACGGCGATGTCCTTGGTGCTGGAAAGGGCTGGGCGAACTCTGCGTTGTTGAACAATACCGCGAGGCGCGAGTTCACTGATTTCTTCGCTCGCCTGGACACGTTCGCGTTGGGCGTGTGCAACGGGTGCCAGTTCCTCAGCCATTTGCGCGAGATCATTCCGGGCACCGAGAACTGGCCAGAATTCAAGCCCAATAGAAGCGAGCGGTTTGAAGGGAGAGTCTCGGTAGTTGAGGTTGTTGATAGTGAGGTAACTCATAAATCCGTGTTCCTTTCGGGCATGGTCGGTTCCAAGCTGCCTGTTGCGGTAGCGCACGGGGAAGGGCGAGCATCGTTTTCTCTATCCTCGCAAAAGGAGGGCCTGGAGGCTGCTGGTCTCGTTGCCATTCGTTATGTTGACGGACAGGGCAAGGTGACCGAGGTCTACCCGCTCAACCCGAATGGAAGTCCTGGTGGGATTACGGGCGTACAGACGCCTGATGGACGTGTCCTTGCACTGATGCCCCACCCTGAGCGTGTTGTCGCTCTCGAAAGCAACAGCTGGTACCCGCCGTCTCTCAAGA
Organism: Cyclocybe cylindracea; assembly: GCA_013376435.1. Classification (NCBI taxonomy): domain Eukaryota; kingdom Fungi; phylum Basidiomycota; class Agaricomycetes; order Agaricales; family Hemipholiotaceae; genus Cyclocybe; species Cyclocybe cylindracea. Next base: position 66,138 of record MPNV01000573.1, read on the forward strand.
AAGAGTGGGGTGGAATGGGTCCCTGGTTCAAGCTTTTCCAGAGTGTGAGGGCATGGTGTAACTAGAATGCTAAAATTCGTGCGTTTTGCTTTTTCTAGAGTAGTATCTGAAATCTCCTGGCTTGATACGATCCATTTAGATAGAAAGGAGGAAGGCGTGACTAAACATTCCGCATGTAAGTAGCAGCGACGTCGAGGGGTCTGCCGTTCAAGATGGGGGCTGCCTGCATGAAGGAAAGGATGCAAGTTGTAGCGATTATCTTCTATCTTCTATCAAGCATGGCAAAACGAATTCAAGTTCAAGTTCAAACTCAAGCTATTGAGTGAACTCGAAAGTTGGAAGTTGGAACAAGGGCGCAGTGGCGAGACAAATGCGTGTTTATATTCAGGGCGTATCAGCACATTACAAACGCCTAGAGGAGGATGATGTTGGCCATCTGCAACATGGGTATGGGTACAAACGAGTGTAAGTAAATAGATAAACGATGGGTATCCTATCTATTGGCGCGGATAATAAGAAGGGGGTCTTTCGCTCAGCGGCCTGTCGTCGCGGATATAAACAAGAGTTGGATCGGTATCTTGGGTGAGCGTAGGGGATATCGGGCTTTGAGTAGGTTGAGTGAATGTATATTTCTCGGGAAGTACAGATGGCCCGTTTCGCGTCTCAACGTTGAATGGTTGTCCAAGTTGCGAGTGCGTAGACGACTGAGAATCGGAAGGAGAGGATGGCTGCCCGTCAGAAGAAGGGCCGCCGGGTGGCAGGGCGGATGGGAGGAGGTTACGCTGGGACATGGTTTGCGATTTGCCGTAGGAGTTTGTTAGACTGTCTGCATGTGCCTCGGAGGTGGGAGGTGGGACTGTGAAGGGTGTTACGCCGTTCTGCCCCATTGGACGGGCCATTCCTGACTCTGAGAGTAGAAAGAGATTAGTAGAGACCAACACTGGCAAGACAAATTCGCCCCTTACCTCCTGCAGAATCGATATATTCTCTGCTTGCTGCGGCTTTCCTTCTCCGCCAACAGAACAAGAGACCGAGGACAAGGAGAAGAAACACGACGACTCCAACCACTGCTCCGACAATCTTGGGCGTCGAGTTGGAGCTCGACTCTGCGGCAGCCGAAATGTTGGTAGGGTCAGCGGAAGAGCCCAGAACGGAGGTCACGGGCGTCTGAAATACGGTGCTGATTATTGTCTGGCTTCCGACGGTAGTGACCACGAGGGAGGGCGGTATGCTCGAGGTTGAGGACCCACTCACGCTAGATCCTGAAGATGGAGATAAATTGGGGTTGGCGTTCGTCGTCGAGGCCGATGGTATGGGGGCTGTCGTGCCAGTGCCGGGTGCCGGTGAACCTTGAGATGTTGTGGTCGCTGCTTACACGGGGAAATTTAAGACTTTTGGGGTACATAGATATGTATTCTCGCTCACAGACCTGGAGGGTTATTCGGCGTCGTCGTCGTCGGTGCCGGTGCCGCCGATGCGACAAGCTCCACCACGACCCGATCCAAACGAAAATCCATATCGTTGTCCTCGCCTTTGTTGGCCATAGTAATCGTGTGGCTCCCAGCGGAAAGCACCCCGGAGTCGAACCAGAGTTCATTGAGGACATATTGCGATCGTTGAGAGGGCTTCCACACACGTACGCCTGAGCGTCCGTCGAGGCTGAAGTCCACCGCTGCAGTCCCAGTGCCTGGTGGGAGCGTACCGTACACTTTCACGCCAACGCCTAGTAACAGCGCTCTCAGTGGTACGAAATGTAGTAATGTTGGAGGGAGAAGACTCACCCTCAAAAGTGAGGACGGCTCTATCGTCGAAACCCCATGTTGCATGTGCTGTCGATTGATACTGGTTGGATGGGGTGTTATACACCTCCCATTCCCGCCCAGTGTATTGTATTCTCGCGTCGTTGTCGTCGATGGTAAGAGTCGACATACGGCGGAGCAGGCCAGTGGCCAAGCCACAATTGAAGGCGTCAGAGGTGAACGAGAAAGGGACTGAGAATGTCGTCCAAGGGGGTGATCAGGTAAGTTTATGGACTTCACGGGCTAGACGGTGTTTCCCATTTCTTCCGCGCGCCGCGCCCATGGAAGGGGCGACGCTTCGGCGTGATCAAAGTCTAGTCCAGTGAACAGGTTAGAACAGACAAGAAGTGGGAACAATCGGGCTTGGTACACTTTTTCGTGGTCAGAATATTGATGCAAATCATATCGCGACACATGCAAAAAAGCTTGGATGGTGTAATCACGTTTGATACTACTGTACCATTTCGTTCAATTCGTCCGGGGGTGTGACCTGTGACCACATGGACGAATTTCGATCACCGACCAATAGGGCTGTGACCGGGGACAGACCGAATTTTCGTCCGACCAACCCACAATGGGCTGCCCAGTGGAGGGCCTCGGCAGGTGTCCTATGTAATTAAACTAGGCTGGCATTACGTTAATGTACATCAGCATATTAAGGAAGTAGTTTATTTCCAGCAATTTTATTGGAATTTGGGTTATTGGTCAGAAAACAGCACCACCAAAACCTCCAACAACTCAATTTTAGAGCTCTGGCACTTTCCGGCGTCACAATGGCAGTGGGTCCAGAATTTTAGTGGAATATTGTTCTCAGTAGCAAAATTATATATTTAATTAGCATTTTCTCGCTTTATACCATTCATTGGCAAACGCCGACCACCCTCCGTGTGACATGCGACACCCCACCGATTTCGTCCAAAACCACAGGCACTGTGACGTGTGACGGACGAATTGAACGAAATGGTACAGTATGCCATCCCGGGAGTTTGAAACTTTTTGAATGACGAACATATTGCTCAACAACGGTTCACCTCTACAACGTCAAATCTGGCACGCTTGTCATAAATCGTCTTCGCTTTATGGAAATATTTTTATTTGATTTTTAAGAACGGGGGAAGGTGCACCGGAGGACGAGGATTCTGGGAGTTTAAAAAGTATGTCACACGTCCATCACACCCATCAACGGCCAAATCGACGGCGTTGACAACCGTTCCTCCTGGCAAAATAGTCACACTCCGGAGCTGGGATCATGTATTCCACACCTTCCTTCATGACGAGCTATTTATTCTCTCCAAAATTCTATGAAAGACATCTAATGGACGCCTTAAATGTGTTGACAGAATTTCAGAAGCGTTGGCCGTCGGGATCGGGCAGAATCTGGGCTGACATTCGCATACATGGGTCATTTTGATGACATCAAAACCACTGTTTTAAATCCAGTGGCCCTCAGAGTGAATGCAATCCTACAATTTTTTGAAGGGCTGTTAGGAATTGCCTCGAAAGCATACAAAAAAAATTAGAAGCTAAGAGCACGAAAAATGGAGGCGCGGGACTGGAATTTCAAACTCCTGGAACTTTCAAAACTCCCGGAATGGCATAGTAGCGTTTCATACAGCCATGAAAATGACGTGATCAACTCGAGCGGGAGTTGATCATTGATCGTGATAGGAATAAAATAAGCAAGGTTCAATGTCCAGAGTTCAACGCTCTATCGCAGCCAATGCTCTACCTCACCCATAGACAACGACCAAAAAAATTACGACCGACTCGATGATGATTTCCTAAGGACGACAAATATTGTGACACCAATCCCGACGCAAAAACAGGTCATGATGGCCAGTGCAGCCAGACATCGTCTAGCCCACTTCAGCTCCGATTCCCGCATTAAACGCAGGTATTCCTCCTTTTCCTCATCTGTGCGTACGTGTTCGTTGCACCAGGCGATGAAGGAATCGTTGTTCGGCGGCCAGGTCGACTCGAAAGCGTGATGGGCGAAAGGATTCGGCGAACGAAGAGGCGTGATGAGCATCAGCGTGCCGAATACCCAGAACGCGGGGAAGACTGTCGTATCATTGAGTGAGTACTTCGATCTCCAAGAAGAGACGAACGGAGATATGTACTCACAAAATCCGAATTTAAAGAAGAACATGGCCAGCGTTTGTGGCTCTCCTCGCACATTTTCGATCCGCCTTCTGTATCGTGGAGGCTCGTCGGCGCCATATGCTGGGAGCGTTTCTGGTGGCTCGTTTGATCGGAAAGATAAGCGGTCGGACGGAAATGCCTCTGGTGGACGAGGTGCAACGGCTGTGCCGTCGTGTCCGTATGCCGAGTTATACCGTAACAGATCCTGGTCAAGGCCTGTTATGGGCTGAGATGGAGGCGGCGGTGGGCCATAGTTTGATGAGGACGTGTATGCAGGAATAGGTGGATAGATGATATCGATGGAGGTCGAAGGGCCTGCCACTGGGTTGTCAGATCTGTCGATATCGGCGGTCGCAGGGGTAGGTTCTGATGAATCTGCTGGTGAAACAGACCCTGTTGAAGATGATCCAGGATGCTCGTTATTGGAGTTCTCGAGAGAAACTCTTGTCATTGATAAAGTAGCGATTTCGTCACTAGATTGTACCAGGTAAGCGATTCGATGGACGATTAAGCGAGTTTAGAAGTGTTATCTATGGACTCACCAAGATGCTCTGGAGAGAGGATCCTAACGCAAAACAACTTGAAGAGTCGCCGGAGTAGAGCAGGTCTTGCACAAGAAGGCGTAAGTGCAGCCAGCGATGAAAGTTAGAGGAAGCTGCAGCGGTGGCATGATGCAAGCGAACTTGTGCACTATTCCGTATTCGTCAGGCGCATTATGTATGGTCCAGTTGCGGTCCCTTGGCGGCACCTTTTAATCGTCAGCATCGATGACAATCATTGTAGGAAATTCTTGACCTCGTGCTTTTATGACCATTGCCACGCCTACAAGCGCCTACAACACCTCGCGAGCGGTTTGGAGTGTTAATAACATTATCGTGGCTTTACCTATGAATTTTTGAAGGAGGACGTCCGGGAGATGGGCGCTTCTGCATAGGATCGAAGAAATAGCTTGGGACTAGACTCTAGAGCGCATAGCTTTTCGTCGAGAACGGCCTTGCGGTTGGACAGCGATTACAAAAATGAGCTCGAAGGCGGAAAGACAAGGCGCAATATGAAACGGAGATCACGCCCTACTTTTGCTGGGAAGGTTTTCGATTTTTTCTTGGTTTGCCACTTTGGCAATTCATTGTCTCTGGAATTTGACCATATTATTGCCTTGCAATTGGGCCTCTCGGGAAATAGGCCTGGCATGCTACGAAAAAGATAGCATGAGTTCATAGAAAGCTGATCATTGCACTGCGACTATTGGTGGGGATTCCGTATAATTCCTCGGCTTATACATATGTTTCCTGCGAAAACTTGAAGGTGCCAACTATATCCGAGCATCTCATTGCGGGAGGAAGTTGAGACGGGTTGGCATCCATGAGCTAGTCAACATCGTTCTATCCGTGCTGTACATCGGAAATCCAACCCAGGAATATCTCGGATCCTCCACAACTGCCGAACACAACCCGCCTCGGTCTCTCTCTCAAGCAATGCTCGATTCACCAGGTCTTCCAGCCAAATAAAAACCATTTCGATCGTGAGGACTCGGAGGCGTGGAAAGCCTTTCGAGGTGATCACATTATCGAACGGTGCCCAATCGATTGATAACCAGCTGTCACGGTTGACATATCTGAGCATCACCGCGATAGTTTCGAGGGCGTCGCAGCAGCCAGATATAATAGCTAGCTCTGCAACGACCCCCGCGAATGGGTCGATGGGGATACTGCCGCCAAGATCGTGCCTGCGGCCTCCGAGGTCAAGCTTGAGAGTGGTTAGGTTTTGGTGTGCACCTTGTAAGATGCAGTCTGCGATCCCCCCACAGTTGTTTATGTCCGTGTTAACTAGAAGTGTGCATCATCATGGTGCATGCATGGCCAGAGTGACAGTAAGTAATGCGTACCTTGAACTCGAAGGTCTTTAAGCGCCGGTGTAAGTTTCAGCAGCGCTTTCGCCGCGCCGACCGGTTCTTCATCGTCCCACTCAACGACAACCGACTCGATTCTGGAGAAATCAAACAACTTTCTCGCAAGAGCGATGACGGTAGTGGCTGAGTCTTTGCTGTCGCGTATTTCGAGGGAAGAGAGACATGGCAAGACCCCTTCAACTTGGCTCCATCCAACCGCCAATGCCTCGTTGATGTTATCTGATTTATCGACATCTAGAAAACGAATATCGAGATCCAACAGCGGACTGGTGATCGAAGCGAGGATCGAGGGGGGAAAGCTGCTGATGTTCACGATGGAGAGGGAGCGGAGTGTGTGCTGCTTGATAATGGAGATAATGGCGGATGCCAGACGCCGGTTTTCTGAGAGCCTCTTCCAATTAATAAACAACTGAGGATCTTCGTGCGCACGGTATTCGATTTTGAAGGCCTTGACTTGGGTCAATCGCTTCAAAATCGAGGATGCCATTCCAAATTCGCGGTCGTCGTGATCGACGAAGTAGTGCAGGTGGCGAACATACGTCCCGATTTGAGGAGAAGATGATAAGGCTTTGTGGAGTCTGTCCAGGTAGCGCCCTCTGTCTATCAGTGTAAAGGTTCGACCTGAGGTGTTGGGGATGCAAATGGTGTGGAAAAGATGTCTTTGGCACAAAGGAACCAACACCCGAGAGCACAATGACAACGACCTGAGGGTCTCTATATCGTGTTCGCATGAGAGAATGTCGCTGATATTAGACAGAATGTCGAACGGGATAGTCATCTGGAGGTTAGCGGTACAAGGGCGTATTGTTGTCGATGAGGCTAGCCATGGGAACTTCCGCAAGAATGAGGTCAGGATTCTCCCACATCGCTTGACAATTTCAGCCACAACCACCACCGCGAGATGGCAGCCTTACTCTTGCCTTGTCCAAAGTGCACCATTTCACCACTCGAGATACCGCCTCCACCAGAAGTCTCTCCAATCTCTTCACTTCTTACCACCAATGACCCTCCTGTAAGCTGCCAAGAGAGCATCGCACGGGACATCATCGCATCGTCTACAACGGCTCTGGCAGAGGTCGAACGAATCCTCGAAGAAGTGAACGAAATCTTGGATGCGCTGAAAACACGTCAGAAGGAGTACAAGGAGCATATTCGGCTTCACCAGAATGTCATCGCAAATTCACGACATCTCCCGAACGACATTCTCGCCGAGATATTCCAGCAAATCGTCGAGAGTCATACGAATTGCGGGAGTTGGTGCGAGGAATTATGGAGAGTCGTTCAGGTTTCTCGGAGCTGGCGAGTAGCGGCGCTTTCGACGCCAAGGTTATGGTCGACACTACCCTACTTGGGCAAGGACCTTTGCCAAGAGCGGCCCGCCCGGGCCCATAATCGGCTCAAAAAAATGCTCCAACGTTCAGGCTCCGTTCCCCTCAAACTGGCGCTGGGATCGTTCAATTACAGCACGGAAAGCAAATTTCTTCAAATCATTTTGCCCTACGTCCATCGCATCAGTACCCTTGTACTGGATGGACCTTTTGCAGCGTCGAAACCCGCCGCAAACGTAGAAAACACCTGGACGTCTCTGAAGTCAGTCGAATTTGAGATACATTGACGTCTCTCGATTCGGTGGATCAATATTTCAATAATCAACCTCGAGACCGCTCCGGTACTGCAAGAAGTGACGATATCGATATCGATATGGCAATTCTCCCCAGCGCTGGCAGATTTACAGAGCGTGTCTGTGCCGTGGTCTCGACTGCGTAAAGTCTCTGTCGACCAGATCAAGCCTCGTTGTGCCATATCGCTTCTCCAGGTCTCGACCAGTCTTGAGGAGTGTATCATGATTACAATAATACAATCTTCCAGCGCTACCCTGATTTTCCAACAACTCCCTGGTTGCGTTGTCCATTGACGCAAGAAGTAATCCCGTGGAAAAGCTTTTTGCCCATGCAACTTTCCCCTCTCTATGCAAGCTTGCGGTGTGTGGCCTCGCGGACATAAAGCATATCAGTAATTTCATTCTACGTTCCTCGTGCACCCTGACATTTTTGTCTGTCGGCATCACACGCTCGCCAACAACAGACGATTTTATACAACTCTTCTCCCTCCTCCCCGAGGTCGCTGATTTGGGCCTGATTAGACCAGGACTAAACTTCAGAATGGATATATTCCTTCAAGTCAAGCCTCAGAGCCCCCCGCTTCTGCCTAAATTGCGTCGGCTCTACATTGAGACACTCGAGGCGGTGATACTTGACAGCGTTAATCCTTCCTCTTTTCGAAATCCGAGTTCTCCGGCCGTCCTATCAGAGACAGTTGTGTCCCTTGAGGCGATGGTCCTCGATTCAAGAGAAACAATGTCCCGCGACGAGCTCTTTCAAAAACTCGATGGTTGGCCCGAGACGAGGACAGAAACAAGCAGCTTCATGAGATAGCATGTCAGAGACCCACCTCCGATAGTTCCGATGTGAGTTTTCTTCCACGTAGCATTCCGTTCACACTAAAGAGAAAACAATGCAAAAGCAGGGATTCAAGTTTGCCGAATTGATGAATGTCCTATCCGAAATCGAGGCGTACGGGACGATCCCTGCGCAAGTCCTTCATGTAAGGAACGAGCCCTTCTGCAGATATTCTCATTTACACTTCTTAATTTGTATCTGTAGGAATATCATGCAATCACGAGTATTAGGCTCGCGCTCAACCAGTTGGGTGAGGAACCGGGCCCTGCAAATCTCCAGGTTCTCCGCCAACGCATGTCCGCAATTCAAGACGAGTGGTCAGCGTCGGTAGTAATATATCTCAATGCAGACGGTTGGATGAAAGGAGGAGACTGGGGCCCCAAGTTGATATATGGGAAGAGACGAGGGTCGCTCCTCGTGGAGGTCTTTCCCAGACGGGGCTTTTCTTTGTTCGAAATGAGAAACAAGGTTTGTAGATGAGATCAGAAGCCCGGGTACCGAAGTTTTGGTTCTTGCTTCGCTGCTTCATTGAAACGTTGCAGATGTATAGAAAAATGATAACTTTCTTCTTTCTCGAGTTGACTTCAATCACAATTTCAAATTGGCACTCAGTAAGGCTCGGTTTATGGTTTTGCCCTTCTTCCACGTCGTGAAGCGGTCCCTTGACGGTCAGCATCTGGTAATAGAACAGAAAAACTTCAAGTCTATCTTATCTGGTGCCACGGCGACAAAGATGCTGGGCCTCACACATCCGACTGTCTTCGCCGGAAAAGCCTTTCTGCGGTACCCACTGAACCTCGACTTGCGTTATTCGGTCTAATCATATTTTTTCATTGTCACCTCCAGATCTCACCCCAAACGGGCCCCTGCTGGATACGATCGGGAAAAATGCGATAGGTCAATTTCGTCAAGAACTTCCGCATGCTCAAAGTTCGTCGCAAACTGTATGCGGAGCGTATTTTCGTGACCCACTCCAACGTCCATGCTTTAGGCATGGAAAACCGTAAACTGGGTTTGAGCTCTGCTATTTTACAGCGCCAAGCGACTCACCATAGCGACAGAATGGGAAATCACAGCCACGTGTCGCTGGCCACACGTCAGATATCCAAACGGTTTTCTGCATTAGGACGACTTTTGTTCACCCACAGAAGTGGCCGTCGACGATCGCGCGCCGGGATTGGACGCCACACCGGTGTTACCCGATTAGGATGTGCTCCATTCTGGGACAAGACCGATTCCCTACGGGCCACCAGAGGAGAACAATAGACCGACGCCACTGTTAGTGTTCCTCTAAATTACAATGGTGTACGCTTGGTTCTGGTGGCCACACGCTGAAACGGAAACATATATAAGGCAGAGAAATACGACGCAACTTCGAATCAAAACACCCGCCCTCGTCGCCTTGCACTCCACAGACACTCGTACCCTGTATATCAACGAGACAGACTACCCCTCAAGTCTACAAAATGTCACACAACCCTCATCCCCATCCTATCAACGCCCCAACATTCCTCTCTTCTGGGATTGCTGTGTCTTCCTCTCGTTTCCCTTGATGCAGCCTTCTGTTCCCCCACCGACCAGCCAAGAGTACACGACGCCGACGCCTCCATGACTTCGGGCATCAGGCGAGGTCAGATCGATATGGCGATCATGGATCCCTACGGGAAATGGAGAAGAGCCAGCCAACGTCGCACATGCAAGCTCTCGGACCAACGCTAGACGGACATGCGCGCCCTTCTATCCACGGTCGAGAATCCTTCCGACCCCCTCTGCATCGGAGATAGGTGGTGTGGCACCCTTACTATGACAGGAGGATGGGGATAGTTTGTGTTGGGTTGCCAAGAAGCACTGCATTACCGACGGTGAACGGGCCGTCTCGATTCTTGCTACACCGTTCCAGCAGTGCGCGGGAGTCGACCCGGGCAAAGAAACAACAATCCAGCACATCTTTTACGCCAGTGCTGACGCTGTTGTGGAAGCGATTTACCAAGCCCTTCCTATAGGAAGCCGGGAACGCACAAAATAAGGTCACCGCATCACCCTCCACCAGCGATCTTCTGCCTCCAGGCTGCGCCTGCGGGAAATGAAGAAGGGAAAGTTTCACAGATGGCAGTCAACTGAGAAGTTACTCGTCATACACAACTTACAACTATTTCTACGAAGACCTGGGGAAGGTTATACCAGATGCTAATGAGCGGACGATCACTATCCCTGGAGAACGAGCTATCGAGGTAAACCTTAACTTAGCCAAAGATCATCATCGGTGTAATGATGTGATACACCAGGGCCAATGATCAGGGAAACCGCGCGAGCAAGGGATGCAGGCAGACGTGGAGGTAGGGTGGGAAGGAACGTAGGTACATGAGCGTATAAAGTTTCCTGGATTCGGGCTTCGAAGGATGAGAGAAGATGCCTCAGACAACTTACATAGAGTACTAGCTTTAGTCAATGGGTGATAGTACATTTTGAAGATTCGATTGCGTCAAGAGGACATCGATTGATAACTAGAGGTGTTTGTATAATGATTCGACGTCTATGTGCTACTTAGTCGGCAGATGTTCATGTGGTCGATCGCAAATACATGCTTGGCAGACTATGCTTGAAAACATCCGTTCTGCATTTTGGACTCGCTTTGAACGGTAGCATCGAAATAGGCGCAGTCTTTAGCGCCCTTTCCGTCCTTTTCGTCTCTACGAGTAACCATCTTGGAAATATTCGTAAGCAACAACGGGTAAGTGTCTTCCGACGGGCGCTGACATATCGAGGTCAAGTGAGCTCGTCGATCCTCGCTGGTGACCTGTATCGATGCCAAGAATGAACGCCACCTACCCCACGGGGTACAGGGGCTGATCCTGGTAAGGAAGGAAAGCCCCTATTGCTATGTGAAAGGAATCCCTTTAGCTGCGGTCTGTCGCCATAGATCAGAGGAAGAGTAGTGTCGCAACACCCAGTTCCAGGGGTGTTGTGCGGTGCTTACAGACGCGTTCGGGACGGGGGGTAGCCGACTCCGGGTCAGAACCTTAGGATCGTTTCCACTGCATGTCTGGCAGAAATAGAAAGATGAAACAGACAGACAAATAGTGCTAAGTAGAACATCATAGGTCCGGCACAGAGTATGCGGCGGAGAACTGAAAGTTATAAATACGGACGTACGCACATTCGCTTTCTCACGTAGTTTCCTTCCTGCGCGTTCTCCAGCCTCTTTATTATATCGATTCCTGGGTTCGTCACTTTAGACAGTCTCTCTACGTCGAAAGAATGGAAGTTCACCTCAAGAGCGACACCATCCCAAATACTCCTCTTCCAACCCTCGAGCTGCAAGGGCTTACCGCTGCCCCAACTGTCTCCCCTAGTGAAGCTGTCTCCATCGCACAAGCATGGCTGGCATCTCTCAAATCCGCGGCGAAACTCGCTGCTGAATCTCCCACAGAAGCAGCTTCGAAGATCGTTTCCTCTCTCAACCCGAGGGACTCGTGGTGGCGCGACATGCTTGCCTTTACCTGGGACCTGCGAACCTTCTCTGGGACGAAGAAGATCGGGACATTCCTCGAGGCGTGCTTGGCTAAAGCGAAGCTGCACGACGTCCGCCTGAGGGAGGGGTTCACGGCGTACGAGACCCCTTTCCCGGACGTTGCGTGGATCAGTGCGTTCTTCGACTTCAAGGTGCGCGAAGGGAGGGAGGAGGGTGTCGGGTTTGGCATCGTCCGCCTCGTTCCGGTTCCTAAGGAGGGTGGTCAGCAAGGAGAGGTGGATTGGAAGGCACATTGCGTGTTTACGAACTTGGAGGCTCACTCTGCGTTCCCCGAGAAAATTGGACCCCTCCGCAACAACCAGCCCAATCACGGGAAGTGGGAATCCCAACGCGAGCGTGAGGTCCTCTTCGCGGACGCAGACGCCGATGCCAATGCACCTCCCAAGCCGTACCCGAATGGCAGCCCACAGGTCTTGATCGTCGGAGCGGGGCAAAGTGGGTTGGAGGTAGCTGCGAGGTTGAAGGCTCTGGGCGTCTCATCCCTCATCGTGGAGCGGAATGGACGTGTTGGAGACAATTGGAGGTCAAGGTACGAGGCGTTGTGCCTCCATGATCCTGTCTGTGAGTGCCCGATGTTGATGATGGTAGTGTAACTGACAACGACGTTGGACGACGCGTCCTGATTAGGGTACGATCACATGCCGTATCTCCCGTGGGCATCTTTGAAATTTCTTTACCACCATCATCGTCCTCAACGTTCTATACAACTTCTAGATTCCCTCCGACATGGCCAGTGTACACGCCATCTCAGAAACTTGCGAACTGGCTCGAATTCTACGCTGATGCGCTGGAGCTGAACGTCTGGACGTCTTCGAACATCACTTCCCTCAAACAAGACCCAGAGACGTCGAAATGGACCGCTACTATCGACAAGAATGGCGTTCAGCGCAGGCTGGTGGTCAACCACGTCGTGTTCTGCAGCGGTCTGGGCAGCGAGAAGCCAAACATACCCGAGTATCCTGGGGGGGTGAGCCTTCCGTTTTTCAAACGTGCTAAACCTCAAATCGCTCATTATATGCCCTGAAAAGGATGAATTTAAGGGCCAGGTTTTGCACTCGACGCAGCACAAGCGAGCGAAAGATCATGCAGGCAAGAAGGTTGTCGTCGTCGGTGCCTGTACCTCTGGTAAGTGTCCTGTGCGTACGCACATCGATCTTGATTGATCAAGATCCTCTTTTCTTCCAACAGCACACGATATCTCGGTTGACTACTACGAGCACGGCGTCGACGTGACGATGTTCCAGCGTGGGTCTACATACATCATGTCGACTGACAAGGGTTGGGCAGTCATCTTCAAATGTGAGAACATCTCGTCTCCTGAAGTTGGAGTTTTGGCTCAAATTCCGCGATCCAGCTCTCTACTGGGAAGACGGCCCGCCAGTAGACATCGCTGATAGAATTACTGCCTCTTTCCCCCACCATATGGCTACCGGCCTCAACCAGCGTCGTACGCACTATGTAGCTCAGCTCGACAAGTGCGTTCATTTTCTCGTCATTTTCATTTCCAAGCGATCTGGGATATTTTTCTTTGATGGTCGCGTTCAGCTTTACCGATTTTTGCTCCTGCTCGCAACGAGAGGCTGATAGTATACTTTGACCAGAGATCTGCTCGATTCGCTGCATAAAGTCGGGTTCCCACGACCTTGGAATCCATGATACCGGATTGGTTGTTGGCGTGGAACAAGGCCGGCGGGTACTACCTGGGTGGGTGTTTTCGCGCATTCAATTCTGTGAAGAGCTCACAATCGTGTCCACAATTGTGTAGACACTGGAGGAGCAAGCTCATCGCGGAAGGCAAGATCAAGCTGAAGACCGACAGCGCAATCAAATCTTATACCCCTCGCGGTCTCCTCTTCGAGAATGGGACAGAGTTAGAGGCGGACGTTATTGTTTGGGCAGCGGGTTCGTCTTTCATTCCTTCCCACTCTGAAAACTGTCTAAATTGAATACCCATCGCCAATACAGTCTCGGCGACCCCCTCGATAAAGTCAGGCGCCTGGTAGAACCTCCGTCGCCGCCTCGCTCAAGTCGGTCTGGGGTTTGAATAAGGAAGGCGAGCTCAATGGAACGTGGAGGGATATAGGCGTCAAGGCTTGTGGTATATGCTAGGGAATTTGGCCCTGTGCCGGTTCCATTCGTCGCATATGGTGCTGCGTGAGTGTTCTTTGAATTATTTTTTCTCATCATAGGTATGGTTTTTGACGCGTTTGGGTAACAGAAATCAAGGCTGGAAGAGGGGTTCTTTGGAGAGAGTACGCAATGAAGGAGTAAGCCCATTCGTGGTGCGCGAATTCCGTTCACAAATTGGTTGTATTGTGAGTTATTTAGCGGAGGACGATCAGCTCTTCCTTTTTCACATATCAAGCAGATACCGTCCGTTCTTCATTAAGCAGGTTCGATCGAATATCGTACAAGCGGCGTTCCCTTATGCACGCTCGCTTTTCGGCTATCTGTCGAAGATTCTCGATTTGATGTTTGTCATTGAGACGTGTGCCTTAAGGCATGCCCACACAGACCAGAACCCCTTTTCAGCATATACACGCTCAGGACATGTTCAGTTCGTTTTTAATACTGCGTGCTCATTGAGACGGTCTCGGAACGCATGCAGAAATTTTGGAGACGCCATACTGTTTCACAATCCATATAGTCATTGGCCCATTTCCAGTCTTTGCGTGAAGGCTTCATATACAATTGGATTCATTGAACGACGCGCGGGTTGGAGACGCTTGATCGTTATCTTATCAGCCAGACTTCCGCTGTGCTGAACGTGACAACACTACTGTGACTACACAGCCACCGTCTTCCGGACCACCGCTTCCAAAGCCCAGTCCTCTTTTCCTCTCTTCCTCCACCTCTTTCCATCGACGGGTCTCTATCCACCACCACCATTTCTCCGCTACCATGGCCGCAAGCGTATCTCCGTTTGCACGGAGCACAGCGTTCGAAGAATCTCTTCTATCGGCGAGAGAGCAGAACGGGAGCGTCCAACCTACTCTACCCCGGATCTCCCAACATAGAGGTCAGGAGTTGCCAGGATCGGTTGCTGACTGTGAAATCCTGCAGATAGAGGAAATGTACAGTGTGCCCGAGAGCTTCCTCGAGATTGAAGTGAGGAACCCACAGACGCACGGTGAGTCATCCGTCTTCTCATGCGCAGCCCATCTCGGGGTATCCTCGGTCGGGCGAAGACTGACTTTGAGTTTTTGGGTAGGATTCGGGCGAATGTACACGACTATGAGATTATGCAAGGTAGGCGCTACTCTCGCTTGCTCTCATATGCTATCACACGAGTGCTTATCACCTCCCCTCGCTCCTCTCGAATTCTGCTTGAGCACCAACATTCCTGCTTTAAGCTGCGCCATTCGCTGTACGCCAGACGATTACTCCGACTTGAGTTTCCGTGACATCCTAAGAGCACGAAATCGCACGCGGGTCAACATCCCCCATCTCCCACGGCAAGGTCTTGTACGATCGTTCTCCGACGAGTCATCGGAACCGCAGGAGGGCTGGAGAGTTTTGAGCCATCGTCTGTGTCATCCCCTGCTGCAGGTGAGTCTTGTCTTGAAGGTGGGTTTGATTGCGGTTCGTTCGGAATCNCGGCGGCGTACACATGGCATTTAATTGCGAACGAAAGCGATTGGAGAGAGTCCGCCCTGGTATAAGAATGTCAGCACATGGCGAGCATTCTTCCTAGGAATTATACGCACGTAAAAAATTGTCCTTTGGGGAGCACAGTGGAAGATCAGTGCCCGTTGTTCGTGGATTGGATTTGGAAAAACAAAAATCTACGGTGTGCAGACCGAATAGTGGCTGGTCTGCTTTGGTTTTAACCCAAGGAAGCTCCATGGCTCTGCAAGTAAAAGTCGAACTCAAGCGGCGTGGCCGATTTCGCGGTCGACGACAGTTCCGCAGGCAATTGCCCACTCTTGTCGGGTCCCGTTCGGGATTGCGGGAGAATTAGTAGGAAGGGTAATCAGATTCCAGCACAGAATTACTTCACAAGGAAAAAACATACCTGACGTGATGGAACGTTCTCCAACGACGATGACGGTGATCTTGGCATCGATCTGCAGTTCAATGCAGGGGCCTCTAGAGAGTGTTGTTTAGTATAGACGGAATGATCGGACGATTCGAGCGGAATGTACTTCTCAGCAAAGGGGAGCTCTGTGTTACGGATGTCAACACGAGCGTGCTCTGCGAAGACGAATATCGGACCTTCTCTAAGACTTGCTGAATTTGGCCTTCGGAAACCCATTCTAATTATTCGACCAGTCAACTAAGGCAGGCATAAGACACGGCAGGGAAAACAGGCCTCGGTAAAGAATGATCGCTTCGGCTTTGACGAGGGAACTGGTTTCTTTCGACAGCCTGTCGGTACGCAGTATAAAGGCTCAAAATTTTTGCTTTGAATGTTTTTACTGAGCAAGTTGCCGAAAGTCATTGAGGTAATTTTGAGTTTGCACGGACCTTCGCCATCTCGTTCTAGATCCGCAATCATCTCTTCCGGAGTCTGAACACGAGAATCTAAAGGGGGAATGTGATAATCTCCGCGAAAGAAAAGGAGCAATCACCAACCTTGCGACATACTTGCGGTGTCGCTGTCGACGTTGCCAACCAGTGAGGGTGAAGGAGGCCTCTCCCTCTGATCCAGGAGCTGGGTTGAATGACGTCGGCACCTTTTCCAGGTATTAGAACATGCTGACGATTACGAAAGAGAATATTGTTACCCATCACAACCGTAGGCATGTTGAGGATCTGTTACACCGACACTTGAAGGACGGGTCCGGGATCGTATTAATGGCGCCCATTTGACATTTGATTCTATGAATAAATTGAGATCAGACGACAGTCTTGGGAACTTGACAAAAGGGGTACTTTAAGGATATGTTTGCCCAGTCATTTGAGGCTTGGCCTTAGAGCAATTTTGATGGACTTCAAATTTGCGTGGGGAATTACCCACATTCTGCAAGCAACAATAAAGTGACGAAAGATAAGTTTGGGCGCCTTCTCCTATTACCTCATATCACCGAAAGCTACAGTAGGAACGGAGTTAGGAAGTTGACTTGAAGACTATAGAACATACTGGCTTGACTTCGGTTATATTTTCGTAACCGCTTCTGTAGCACAAAACAAAATTAATTTGGAGGTTTTTTGCGCTTTGCTGATCCATTTCCGCGCAGCCTACGCAAAGATCCCTCACTTCGACCTTGTCCATTGAAGGTATTTGAGTAACTTTCGTGGTTTGCAAGCGCTATGCCATCATTTATTAAAGACGCAACATTATTCCAATAACGTGGCAGGAAACTTAACCGGGATTCTCTGCGCCGTCGAGGGACCTTGTCAGATCTTCGACGGTTGTGAGCGGATTCGACGGACGATTCGAAGTTATTGGGAGGGCCATCGCTGGATTGGGTTGTACCGGTTTGTAAAATTTTTGTCGATCCTTATTTGGCGGATTTTAGCAGGACGGAATGAAAAAAGAGACTACCACACATTGGTTCCATGGGCCCATGTTGGGACCTGCAAGAATGTCAAGCCAAAATGGATTGGAAATGTAGCAAGGCGGTACTTTACAATGGTCGGCTGCTTCCTACTTGCACCGTAGCGAAGGGTTAGGCGGTTTTAAGAACCTAGGCCTGACCCTGAGAGGGTTGGTCGTATTCACGTTTCATGCCAAATTGCCGACTTCTGATTGCCGTAGGGCCAGCACCTGGACCCTTGTATAGTACTCTACTGACAGCAATTTATGAAGGGCATGAAAGGGACCTTCTAGGGCAGTTCTGATACTCTCCAAACCGTCTCTCGGCTTCTTGGGTTGCGAGTCAGCACGTCTTTGTTTTCTGGGGGGTCTGTTTGCGCATATCATGCCTGATATTCGCACAGGAGGCTGTGGGTGTATGCAGAGCCTCGATCGTCTCCGCGCAGGCAATCCGTGTGGCGAAGGATGCTGCTGCTGCTACTCCGGGTCAGCCGGGCAAAGATCAGCCTGTCCAGGCTCAGCAGCGAAGAACGACAGGTGCTTGGATGGGGCATTGTTCACTGTTAGGCATCTATTGCCTCAAGGAGATTCTTGGCCAGTTTAGAGGCCGATCTGAGAGAGAGGTCCGATGAAGATGGCATTGGTCCTGGTGGTAGTAGGACCAGCGGCGTTGGTGGGAGTAGCAGTGCTGGTGGAAGCGGGTTGCTGAGCCCACGTGGGCCTTCAACGGGTCGTGCGCTCGAGTTTGGAAGTTTAGGAGCCGCTGTTGGACCGTCGATTTCTGGCGGAGTTGCAGGTATGTTTCTTTTTTTGATGTGTACCGATGGAATTGACGTTTGGGATAATGACAGAGACGTTGACGAATATGCTCACCAAGACGACTTCGTACCTGCCTGAAGGCCTGTTTGCGTCGTTGGGTGTGACGAGGGGTGCTGAAAGCGATTTGAGAGGTGTAAAATTGGTACGTATTCCCGGTTTTACTCAATGCCACTCCACTTTTGGTCGATTTCCTATGATCGATTTTGACCATTTTATGTCTTCCAAATTCGGAATTCATTCCTATTTCTGGTGCTGACATAATCCATAGGAAATCGATGCCAGCCTGCGCAAAGCGTGCGAGGATGTCATTGCCGCATGCTCTGCGCCAATATGCGACCCGATCGAATCATGGGGTGCCCGCCTCAACCCCTCGATTAACCCACCAGGCGGCTCTGGACAAGCAGGAGCGCCGCAGACGGCCCTTGCGACCTCTCTGCCCGCCATCTCAACAGCAATCCCGCCGCAGATTATCCAGGAGCTGGCATCATCCGCACCCAAAACTCACCTCCTCTTCCTCGAAGCTGTCCAGCGCGATCTCCGTTCAGCGGTGGCACGGGTGCGACTGTACCTAGAGGAAGAACGCACAGCACGTGTCCTGCTCGAGCACGTCGTCGAGCGGGTGAGTGCAGCGTATGATCGGTTTGGAGAAGGTCTAGGACGAGTCGGGCTTGGATATAAGGGTATGGGCGAGGGCGGCGTCGACTTGATGGGTGCTGCGAAGCTGAAGGAAATGTTGAGGGAGGTATGTCGTGATGAAGGACAAGGGAGCGCATAGGCTGGATAGATGGGATGTATTTTTCCATGGTCCGTGTATACTTGCTCTTTGTGTTAATTTATTTTGTGCCAAATATCCTTCATGCTCACGTTTTGCATCTTGACTCGCCTTAGACCCATGGTCTTCGTGATGTATGCCTAACTCGTCCTTCTCAAACAGGATCGCCCGCCCCCTTCGTGACACCGTTCTCCTGCGCGTTCGTGCACTCATAGGTTCCAAGGGGGGCCCATCAAAGCACGTCATCGCCCAGATTCAACGTTGGAGAGCCACCTTGGACGAGTCCTGCATCTTCCTCGACGCTGTGACTGCTCGGATCCCTTTTTTTTCTCGGTAAACACTCTGTAGTTAAAGTAATGAATACAATCTAATTTTGCCTCTCTTTCCCGCAGGGAGCGCTCGTAATAAAGTATCAGATCTTTCCCTTTTCTGCCGCTCTTCTTCCTCTAGTTTCTCTTCACCCTCTTCGTGAGGAACATGTCGACCAAGAGCTCACCCGGAATCTCTGGCGGGGTGATCAACTTCTTGGACTGCGCGGGATCCTCCTGTGAGTGCCCTTTCGCCTTCAACTTGTGACGTCGGTGGTTAAGCGACTTTCTTCTCTAGGAGTGCGAAACACCGAGACCAAAGTATGTCTCCGTTCCTTTCCTTTGACGCTCGGCCTTATCATCGTTCTGCGTATACTGTCCAGTAGGAAAGCTCAAAAATCAGAATGAAGAATCGAGGAAGAACTTTGGAACTTTGAGGGCTTCCAATGAGTACACGGGGTGGTTCTCGTATTGACTCGATACATATGATCCCTATAGGATTCGCTTCTTGACCGAGCATCGGTCGCACCGAGAAGGCGATGGTAGAGCTTGCCAATGGTCTAAGAATAGCTATTACGCCGACTCGCTGAACCACCTCATGGCCAAGCAGTAGTGGACCGAAACGAGGCATTATGGCCCTCCACAAGCAGAGCGAAGTGTCCGTCAGAGTACGCTTTTCAGACCGCGCTGAAAACCCACTTCTTCATCTTTGGCTCCGTAGGAATTTATGATGCGTTTCCAAGCGTATTCCGGTTTCCCTGTTCTGTTTTCCCGGCCTATCGTATCTCGAAGTTGATTCGAATGCGCGGCACTTGGCACCGATATTCTTGGCTCCTATGCCTATATTTAGGAACGGTATGGCCTTATAAACTTTGCGAGGTTCTACCTAGATTCTCGCTGACAGTCCGCAGGCTGCCTACGTCTAACCATGCATTGGAAAACGTTGCTCCTGGGGTCCACCCTGGCAGCTTTGCCGTACGCTCATGCTTTCATTCGCTTTGGGTGCTCTCAGCTCGTCACTGAGCGCTTCGACCCGTACGTCGTCTCCAATCCTCGAGGGCCTCCTGTCTGAGGCCTTGCTCTGGCAATTAGGTTGGTAACACCGGGAGAGGTCTCACCTCATGTCCATCAAATTGTCGGAGGGGTGGGTGACTATCTCAGTCGTTGGATTCGTATTACTTATGCGCCCCTTATCACGAACGTGCTAGAATGCGTAAGGCGACCGTTCAACCTTTTTGGCGTTGTCCCAATACCAATACTTGATATCCAGATTCAACCTCACTATGCACCCAGATAACGACCTTCCCGCACTTTCGACCTGTACGACCTGCAGATTTGTGGAAGACAAATCGAATTACTGGACCGCTGCAGTATACTTCCATCATCCTAATGGAAGTTTCATTCGAGTAAGGCGACAGTTTTTTTTTTCAACACCCTTGATACAATTTAATGCTTTATTATAGGTTCCACAAATGTCAAACCACAATACAGGTCCTGGATTGCAGTCCGGGGGCATGACCATCTACTACTTCCAACCCAACGGGGGGATCCCGTTCACGATCTTCCCGAAGGTTAGTTTATCCATCATAATTAGTCATGTCCTCCAAGTGACCATCATACCAAGGGATTCCGCATGATAGTTGGAAATCCTATGAGACGCAGTAACGACATCGACCCTAGGGACACGGCGGCTCAGGCGACGACGTTCAGATGCTTCGAAGGTGAGGACCCGGGCACCATCGGCGCTCCTGGAGCTTTCCCGGATACGTTCGAATTCCCCAAGACGCCCTGCAGCGGGGGTATCCGTTCGAACATCTATTTCCCTCAGTATGCACCTTCAGGTTTCTTGGTCACGACTTCAGTTTTGATACGACATGCAGATGCTGGGATGGCGTGAACCTCGATTCACCCGACCATTCGGTCTGTATCTTCTGCATCTCGATCCTTTGTTCTTCTGCCTAACGCCTCCAAAGAGCCACGTCGCCCATCCTATCGGAGGTTTCTTTAATACCAACTGTCCCGCAAGCCATCCCGTTAGACTCCCATTATTGTTCATCGAGATTAATTGGGACACACGGCCATTCAATGACCTCTCTCTATGGCCGGAGGGTGGTCAACCTTTCGTTTTCGCCATGGGCGATCCGTAAGCTGGCTACCTTTCTTGTGAGCGTGATAACTCACCGAGTTTATTAGGACTGGGTATGGGCAGCACGCGGATTACGTCTTCGGTTGGGAAGGCGACTCTCTTAGGCGCGCAATGGATGTGTGCACGTCAGGCGATGGTATCCCGTGGAACTGCCCCGTCCTCACATTACAGGATACGGAGGACATGAACAACTGCAGGCAGCCAGAGAAAGTAGCCGAAGTCGTCGACGGAGCATGTTAGTCCCCGTTTCCTCCTGAAAAATCAACAAATCATTCAAACGCGATTCCCAGACATTGACCAGCTTCCTGGTTGCAACCCCCTCCAGCGTGGCCCTGCGCAAGCGACTATGGTCCCAAGTTGTGACGCCCCTTCGACAACGATTGAAGCACCAATGCCCACCGAACCTCCCGTCGCAGTGAATCCGCCCTGGGCGGTCTGCAACGACGGGTCTGAACCGAACCCGCTTCCGATCAACCCGTACTGCTCGGATTATCCCCTCCTCACGAGAGCACCGCAGGCGCAGCCCACTGTCCCACCAGCCGTCTGAACTGGAATTTAAATTTCGCTTAAGAGACACTTTTCCTTCTTGTAGTTCTGTTTTCGTGTATCTCTTATCGCATATATGAATGCTCGTTCTCTCCTTATATTTGCAAGCGGGCCTAGAAACACATCTAACTTCATGGAAGAGAGTAGCATTTCAGCCCGTAAAACTCCCAGATTGTGCAAGATCGTAGAATGCACGACCGTGATTGAAATAGGAAAACTGTAAACCGTTTGAGAAATAATTTTATTGAGAGAAATGCTATTATGTGTATGCTAGCTGGGAAGAACTTATGGGGATACTCACGGCCGTTGGATCCATACTCGTATAGACGATGGTCAGTCAGATCAGGCAATTCATTAACCTCTTTCGTCACTTGATGACGTATGTGGTCCGTGCGTCGACCATGGAGAGGTTATATATCTCGCGTTTGGGAATTGGTCGCCTCCCATGTTTTCTTCCTCCTTCCATCCTTCTTCCGTCCTCCAATTTCGGTCACCAATTAGTTATTATTAATTATTAACCATCGCTCATGGCCTTGTTCACGCCTTCACATCATCGACCTCGACCGCATGGAGAAGATAACGCAAGGTTCGGCACTTCCACTCCTCTCTCATCACATTATACAGGTGAGAGTCTGACTTTGAACACTGTGCATACAATCAGCAACTTTCCAGAATCTTGATATCTCGTCAGGATCCCGTTAGGAAACTCAATGTTGGCTTAGTACCACAATTTGTCTCCCCACAATTTTCCTTCAGCGGACGACTGACATATAAAACCGTTTCTGTGCCTTTTTGGCTTCACCGTCCTCGTCCACGTAGTATTTCTCGTGCACTCTTGCCGTCTCTCTGCAAAGGTCAGTAACGGAGCTATCTAATCTAATCGTCTGTCTTATTCCCACGGTAAATTGCTCTTTACAGAAACGTTGGCCTTCGTTCTTCACGTCTACCACAACACCGCTGGTGGTGGCGACCGTTCTCCATCATGGTTTCTAATCCCTCCGCGTCCTCCTCTTCACTTCCCGACACGAATTCTGGCGCCGTATATCGCCTCGTGCGTACCCTCAGTGGGCGGAGCGGGAAGGGAACCTCAGGGGAACTAGGTATCATCGGAGACGCACCAGCGGTTCCGCTTAAACAGACGATCAGTGCGACTTCGGCGTCTTCAAACACTGCGAAGAAGCGTCGACTAAGTGTTGGAGACCGTCTGAAGCAGTTGGGGAAGGAGCTGCCTCTTGGCAAGCTCAGGAAGGTCGCTGGGTACGGCAAAGGAGGGCCCGCGTCTCCAAGGATGAGTGCGGATGGAACACTTCCAGCAACTGCCGACGAAGATCGGCCTCCCCGCACCCCAGCTACTTCATCACCTGGTGCAGGTCCGAGCTCTTCCCATGCGAAGATGCTGAGCATGGTCGCGGAGCTCGACGAGCCTGCCTCAACCATTGTCGGAAGCCCGACTGTCGTCGCCACGCCATCGGAGGACAGAACACCAACGGCGCAAACCCTCGCACGGCGCATCCAGGACCTCGTCGACGCTCTCCCCTTCCCATCTTTCCCCCACTCGCCGTCCGAACTTCCACCGGTCAAACCCCCTAAACCACCAGCGAGGGACAAAGACGGCCGCCCCATTCCACCTCCGAATGCCAACCCCATCAAGGATTCCAGGTTGATTTCCTTCCTCTCGAGTGCTTCGATCATGAACGGGACTCGGAGTGATGGCAGTCGACGACCCAGCGTTTGGAGCGTGTTGGAGGGCATCGGTGCGCCACCGCATGGATTTCCACCTACAGGCGACGAAGCAGAACGGGGAGAGGATGGAGACACGAAGCACGATCCAAATGACGACCAGGACATGTTCTCCGACAACTCGAGCATCATGGTGTACTCTCCGCTTATCCCAACAAGAGACTCCCACGTTGAGCTCGCCGAGCTTGTGCCGGTCTCTATCGAAGAGGAGGTTGTGGTCGAGGGGTCGCCCCAGGCTGGCACATCATGGACTTCTGTATGGCCTCTGTCGATCTTCTCCGGGGCCAAGGCCGACGACGCACCGCAACTGCCTGTTGCCAAGCGTCTGTCAGGCGAAGTTGTCATCTCCCCGCGGAGGACAAGCGTGGATGAGGCTGGAAGGAGAATCAGGACGCAGACAGTACGAGCTTGGGTTCCTTCAGATACCAAGCTGTCTGTACAGGCGATGTGGTGGGGATACCGACTGTACGTCATCGCTGTCTGCTTTCATCGGAATTACCCTACTAACAACCCGTTTTCAGGTATCTACCGCCGCCAGTGCTCGCCATCCTGAGCGACAAAACTATCGAGGCCACGAAACGTGCTGCAATGATCACCACAGCTCTAACATGGTTCTTCAACAACCTGCCTGTAAGCTCTCTGCCTTTGGCTGTACAGCCTGCAGCACTTCTCCTTCGCCGCCTTGCTCCGTACTTGGGGTACATCGGAACGTTCATCTCGTGGTCCTGGAGTACAATCAAGAGTTACGACATTGGCATGTCGCTATCCTTCTTTCTACTTTTATTTTTGCATTAACCATCTTTATAGGTTTCGGAGTTACCCTCACCGCTACATGGCTTTTACCCATTGCGCTCATCCCAGGTACATGGCATGAGTATGATTTCCCGAAGTCACCTTCACCACCTCCAGCAGCGCCGTTGCCACCCACCGACTCTCCAGTACCTACCTCGCCGCCCACTTCTCTCCCCACCTCGCCGGGTTCTCCCTCGACAACGGATCCCTCGCTGCCAACGTCTCCCGACCCTGCTTCGCCTTCGTTGCCTACGAACCCTGCACCTTCGGATCCACCAACAACAACGCCCGTGCCAGCGACACCTATTCCCGATTCAGGTTTGCCGACGCCCATTCCAGACACGACTCCGTTACCTGATACGCCATCTCCTCCTGTATCACCGCCCACACCCTCGACCTCGGGTGGAAAGTGGAAGTTGCCCAAAGGGCCCACGTCGCCGCGTTCCTTCTGGCCTCGTGCTCTTTCGCCCTCTCGCTCGTCCTCATCCTCCAATCTCCCTACGATCACTTCACACACCACTGAGAGAAAGACGGTCGAGATTCCAGTACCACCGACGCCTCCTGAGCTTCCGCCCGTACCACCCATCCCGACCGAACGTCCCAAGCCTGCCAATAAGCAAGGTGTTGTTGTGCTGGAGGAGGTCCCAATTGGCTCGCCGCTGATGAAAGAGCTACTGAATGGGCCTGTGCTAGGTCCGGTGCCGTTGCCTGACGAGGATGCACCTTCGCCTGCTGAGGACCTGAAGGCGAAGAAGAAAGATAAAGCGAAGAAGGGGTTGTTTGGATTGGGGGTTAGGTCAGCCTGATCATAAGGTGAAGCTCCTGGGTCATCTGCTGGACCTTGATCCTTGTCTCTCCTTCGCTTTGTCTCCTCGCTCTCGTCCATGATCTGTTCCTTTACTTACGAAATTCCTTTATTCTAGTTTATCACTTTCCAACCCTACGTATGTTGACGACTCTGATGACTTTTACGACTCTTTATGACCTGCTGATGAATCATGTCTATTTCGAACCAATGGACAAAACCTAATGTGTGTACCAAGTGTGTACTGTTGTACTTCCTTGTCGGGCTCATGACAAGCCTCGTGGCCTAGACCTTCCGTTCGGTATAAATAGCTTCTCGCACGGATGACTTCGACGCCCCTAACAATGTCTTCTCCCACTCACGATCCGACCAACCCTCCTCGTCCTTCACGTTCGCTCGAAGGACGCGTCGCAATCATTACTGGGGCTGGTTCACGAGGCGCGGGCATAGGCAACGGACGCGCCGCTTCGATCCTCCTCGCAGAAGCCGGCGCACGCGTCGCGTGTGCGGACATGAACGTCGACTGGGCGAACGTCACCGTCGCGATGATCGAGAAAGAGTTCGGCGCACACAGGGCGGTAGCGGTCCAAGCGGACGTGACGCTCGCGGCGGACTGCAAGCGCACAGTGGACACTGCGCTCTCTACGTTCGGCCGGCTTGACATTCTCGTGAACAACGTTGGAGTTAGTGGGCCAGATGGCACTGCCGTGGATGTCGATCCGGTGGAATGGGCGAGGGGGATGGAGATTAATGTGGGGAGCATGGTGCCCATGACGAAGTACGCTGTCCCTGCGATGGAGAGGAATGTGCGGCACCCGATCGCGGGTCGGGGCAGCATCGTGAATCTATCAAGCGTGACGGGGTTGGTGGGTGGCATGCCGATACTGCTGTACCCTACGAGCAAGGGCGCTATCGTGAATATGACGCGCGCGATGGCGGCGCACCATGCGCCAAGTGGGATCAGAGTGAACTGTGTTTGTCCCGGTGAGCATTTGGTCCATCTTTTGCGTCGCTGATCATTGAGGGGGGTTGTACTCAGGAATGCTATATACGCCGATGCTCTTCTCCGATGGCATGGCTCCAGAAGTGAGAGAAGAACGCCGGGAAAGCAGCTTACTGAAGACCGAAGGCAATGGGTGGGATTGTGGGTGTGCAGTTCGGTTCTTGGCTAGCGACGAAGCACGGTGGATGACGGGCGTCATTCTGCCCGTCGATGCTGGTTTTACTGCAGCCCCAGCGGGCGGTAGGATGGGTCAAGGTCTGTCGGGCTCTGTCACGACTGCAGAGAAAGCAAAACTGTGAATGAAAATGCTAGCCTCGGTGGTGTCTAATTTTGAACTTCGAAGTAGGAGGGGCTTCACCGCGTCAACAAAGAGAGGCCCCAAGAGATGCATTGTAGATGTTTTCCTGGTGTGCATAACTCATGACGCATTTGCAAGCTACATCGAGCGAATACATGATCGGCACCATTACTTATATTTAGTAAATACTGGACCGGGTTTCACGGCGCCTCTCCGGGTTGCTCTCAACGGTCATCTGCCTCTTCCGCTATTCCTCTGCGTAGATATACTGCGGCTATGCCAGTAAAGGTAGGTCTACAACAGACTCTCGGGCTTTCAGTACTGATCATCCGTGACCAGCATGGCCAGTTCAGCGGGCACAAGGTGGTTGTCGCTGGCGAAGCAGGTCTCTATCTGCGTGTTTGTGGCGCATGATGCTACTTAATTAGCCGTACATTCAGGCGTCGGGAAAACCACTTTGATCATTCGTTTTGTGACGGGCCGATTTGTCGAAGAGTATGAACACACGCTCGAAGGTGCATCATTAATTGGTCGTGCGCCTCGCAGACACCGTGTCTTCATCCCTTCTGTAGATGGATATGGATATCGTAGGCAATGTGTCGTTGATGATGAACTCGTTCTCCTCGATTTTTTTCGGGCCGTTCACCATTCAGAGGATGTAGGAGACAACAAGTGGGTGTTTCTAGTTACCATCCGTCCTCATTTTACATCCTGCCTCTGGATTTTCACTCACATTTCTGTTCTCAGGGCGTTGTTGGAGTACGAGATCCGCAATGCGGACGGGGTCCTTCTCATCTACTCCATTAAATCGCGATCCTGCTTCGCAGGTATTGATATATTCCGGAAGAGAGTCTTACGCATAAAGGACATGACGTCCTTTCCGCTCGTCCTCGTGGGCAACAAGTGTGATAGCAACTCACCAGGCGAGAGAGAAGTCAGCACGGATGGTATGCCATTACATTTTCATCGACCGCCTTGGTAAATATCCTTTCTGCATTCCCGCTCACGCCTGTTGTCTGCTTTCAGAGGGCATGGACCTAGCGAGGCAGTTTGGCTGCCCGTTCTTCGAAACTTCTGCGAAGGATGGGACCAACGTGGACGAGGCCTTTTATGAACTCGTGCGGGAAATATGGAAGTCCAACAAGGTTTTTAGTGGTCGGCGCTGTCTATACATTCAACTTCTGATCTTTCCATCTATCAGCGACAAACTGAACTCATAAGCGCCCGTAATAAAAGTCCACAAGAGGATGCACCTGGCTGCTTTTCTCGCTGTGTTGTCCTCTGAATCCGTGTCCTAGCTGTCTCTTGTTTTATCTATGTCATAGCTACATGGTTTGTCCCTCAAATTCTATATCACGTTTGCAATAGAGCTATAAAGTAAGCTGCAGGTGAACTGGCCCAGCGTGGTGCTACCGTGACGTCGAAATTCGCCTGGAGAAAACGAATGGAATACGGGTAGCTCCTTCCGCGCTTCGAGAGAATTAATTACCGCTATGTAGCTTGATCCCAAGAATCCGCACATGAGAGCTTCTGAACGCCCCCCTAAGTCACACGGCTGTTATCGCTGACGGCACACTACGGTTTTCCGATTATTGTGCTGAGTATTTTACGGAGAAAAGAAAGATAAGAAAATATAAAATGAGAGGAATATACGTGCCCTTTGTAAACACCTTCACGGCTTTCCAGACATTCAAGAGAGAAAAAAAAAATTCTCTCGAGCCCTGCGCGACTTGAAGCTTGAGTAGCTTGAGTATTTGCGGATCGCATATGCGCCGCGCTGCCTCACAGGCGCACCAATTCCGATCGAAAAATAATTCAAATTCATGGCGTTTATTCTTCCTTTATCCAGAACACATGGATGATGGAGGTGTGGTTCTGGCAAGTAAATTTAGGGGGCTCGCTACCTACCTCGACCCACATTTCGCCGTGCTCGATGCGCCCACCGCCACAGAAAACCAATACGTGAAAGAATTAATAGGTTTCCCAGGTAGGCAGCCGGTGCTTGACGCATATAGTTACCAACGGCCGGGTTTGTCGGCCGGAGAGCCGTTATTCCTTTGTGCCTCCCGTAGGCAGACTCCGACACCTTTTATCTGTTGATGACAGTCGATCAACGGTGATATTGATATCCTCCATCCACTTCTTCTCGTTCTCCTTTCCCCAGGCTCTTTCCTCATTCTTCTAGCTTGATAACATGGCCCAGGAGGTGAGTTTGATACTCTATATCCTTTCGCACTGCTCATCATGCATTTATAGACCCAGTGGCGGGGCTATAGGCCGAGGCCATATAAGCTTTGCAAGTGTTGGCGGTTGCGGTGGTCTCTATGAGCATACCCTCGTCGAATAATTCGTTCTGAAGCTCCCATTAAGGCGTCGGGAGGACTGCTTTGGCCGATCGGTTTGCCTTCGACCGTTTCTCGTATGCTCCCATCGTCGATGGTATGCATATTGGCCAACAAGTACCCGAGCGAAGCGATATTCTAATACTCTTTCTTTATGTCTCTATCTCTAGAGACATATTACAGAAGGAAAATTATTATTGACAATGAGAGTGCTATACTCGACATTCCCAATACCTTTTGGCCTCACAGGGGAGACATGTACGTGTTCTTGGCTATACTCTCCTCTTTTTCTTTGGAGCAAGCCTGTGCGTTTAGGCGACGGTGCTCCCGAAAATTGGGGCACCCTAAGTTATTTTCCCGTTTCAACTCCTTTCTTAATTTGCTTGGTTTTGGTTACAGGGGTGGATATTACGGCTTGCATGATGTGCATATATACAGGGCAGTTGGTTTCCTGCTTGTGTACTCAATTGACTCGCGCCGCTCCTTCGACGAAATCGAAGGATTGCATCGAATTATCTTCCGTAACAAGGACGAAAACGCGTTTCCTGTCGTCCTTGTAGGCAACAAGTGTGATAAGCCACTAGACGAGCGTCAAGTTAGCACAGAAGGTATATAGTCCCACCCACTGATGTATTCACTCACCATGATCTCCAGAGGGTATCTGCCTAGCAAAATCTCTCGGATGTCCATTCTTCGAGACGTCGGCGAAGGATAATACCAACGTCGACGAGGCTTTCAGTGAGGTCGTTCGAGAAGTCCGAAGGTACGACAAGGTTTGTAGTGATCCAATGGTTGCTTGTCGTTCGGTACCACTGATTTTTTACTTCTACGAGCAGTTAACTGCGCTCGCTTACGGAGATCAGCCGGAAGACTTACCCGCCAGTGGTTGCGGTGCCCGTTGCGTTATTGTCTGAACTCTCATATTGCATACTCGCTCCCGGGCCTGTTTTCCTTACGCATTATTCTGGACCTCGTATATTCACGCCGCTTATATGCATATAGCTGAAGTGATTGGGGGTGGCGCAAGTGTGGCGTCGAAACTTGTTCTTCGGAAATAATTGCGAGGTGCTTCTTCCTGGCCAGAAAGTTCCCAACGTGATTGTAGCTAGCTCGACAGTGTAATTATCTCTTATACACTAGAACTCATGATGGATGTCTCAACTCCGCCAGAGACTGGGGGAGAGGCAATTGTCGTCACGTGTTTGGGTGGGTAGCACAAGGCATAAGGGCAGTGCTTTGGTCGGGTTTGTCGGCTACTTGTTTCTCCTTGCCACCATCCAGTTCTCCTTTTTCTTATTTCTCCTGCTTACATATTTTTCGTTACAGCTGAATGATATGAACGAGGAGGTAACTTTTATCTACTATAAATTCATTGGCGCTTCTCATGACCCATTAGACTCAATCGAGGATTCGGAAATACAGCGTATCTGTTGTCGGTTGCGACGGTCTCTTTGGGCACATCTTCGCCGAATAATTCGTTCTGAAACACTCTTTAAGGAAGTGGGAAGACTTCTTTGACTACTCGTTTTACCTATGAGCGTTTTTTGGAGGATTTCGATCCCACCATCGAAGGTATGCCAACCGACAAATAAGACTCGCAGAGAAGCGATATTTTGCTAATACTCTTTTTTACGCGTCTAGACGTATACAGAAGGATAATCTTTATTGGTGATGAAAGTGCTTTTCTCGACATTTTGGATACCTCTGGAGGTCAGGAGGGGTACACGTACGTGTTCTTAGCCATTCTCTCCTTTTTCTGTGGAGCAAGCTTGTCTTCAAGCGGCGGTGCTCGGGAATATTGGGACTCCCGGGGTGTTTCCAATCTAACCAATTAATTTTCCTACCACAGGGGGGTGGCAGGCTTGCGTAATGGTCATATACGCGGGATAGACGGTTTCCTGCTCGTGTACTCCATCGGTTCACGCTACACCTTCGACGAAATCCAAGCCTTCCATCAAAAAATTCTCCAGGTCAAGGATAAGAGCTCCTTCCCTGTCGTCCTCGTAGGTAACAAGTGCGATATACACCAGCGCGAGATTAGCACGGATGGTATGTGGTCGCACTCTGTGAGCTTCACGCACCTCCCTACTCACTATGATGACTATCACCAGATGGTATGGCCCTTGCAAGTCTGCTTGGATGTCCGTTCCTCGAAACGTCGGCGAAGAATAACATCAATGTCAACGAGGCCTTCAGTCAACTTGTTGAGGAAATTCGAAAGTACAAGAAGGTTAGCAGCACCCCAGTTTTTTTGTTCAGTATCTCTGATATTTCCTTCTAGGAGCCGCCAATCGTGCTTGCAAGTAGAGCTCAACACGAGGACGTACCTGGCTGCTGTATTCGCTGTATTATTGCCTAAATTCCCTATCGCTCGCGCACTCCCTGGGCAATCTCCCTTACGCACTTCACATAATATATCCTGGACTTATCTCCACTTTTCTCTTTCTGGTTATTGTTTGTCGCTTATATGGACTACAAGATCTTACGATGAGCTGATGTGGCGCACTGAATGTGGCGCAGAAGGTGCTTCGGGGATTTAATAAGTAGTTTCGGACCGCTCTTTTCCGGTCGTACAGTGCATGAGCGACATGGCTGCAGCTGACTTGAGCCCTCGACAGTGTAAGTACCCTAAATACGCTCATGAACGATTCTCAGATATGTCGGAGAGGATTATTGCGTGCACGTGCTTGGTGCGCAAGGTCGGGTTTGTCCGCCAACACCCGTCTCCATCATCCAATTTCTCCTTTTTTTCTTCCCCCTGCATACTTCTTTCGCTGTAGTCCGACATATGGGCAAGGATGTGAGATGATTTACTACATAAAGATTCGCTACTGGATACTGATAGTCCACTAGGCTCAACCACAAGAATATAACCTATGTGTTGTCGGACCGGATGGTCTCTCTGAGTATATTCTAGCCGAATCACTCGTACTGAAGCACGGTTCAAGGCGTCGGGAGGACTGCGCTGACTATCCAGTTCACCATGAAAATTTTCGGGGAGGAATACGATCCTACCATCGAAGGTACGCCAACTGGCCGATGGGCGCTCCAGAGAACCAAGATCATCCTCAAACTTTTCTTCGTGAATATAGATGAGTATAGCAAGCAAATTGTGATTGACAATGAACCTGCCCTTCTCAACATCTGGGACCGAGTAAATCAAGAGGGATATACGTGCGTGTTTCTAATCATCCCCCTTGGCTCTTCATTGGCAACGGTGCGGTCGACCCTTCCACCCCGTGAACTCACGTCGTTATCATCACAGGGGAATCAATAGCGTGCCGCTCATGGACTTGCGAAAAGGGGACGGTTTCCTCCTCGTATATTCGGTCGGCTCGCGATATTCCTTAGATGCAATTGACGCCTTCCACAAGAGGATCATCGAGGTCAAGGATAAAAGCTCTTTCCCTTGCGTTCTAGTAGATAACAAATGCGATAAACGATTCCTCGATCGTGAAGTTAGCACGGATGGTACGTGGCACGCCCTATAATATGATCTGTGTGCACTTCCCCACTCACCAAGGTCACAATGGACAGAGGGAGCCCGCCTCGCAGGTCTGCTCAGATGCCCATTCATTGAAACCTCGGCGAAGGATAGAGTCAACGTCGAGGAGGCTTTTAGTGAGCTCGTTCGTGGAATTCGCAAGTATGAAAAGGTCCGTCGTGGTTTAATCTGGTTGCTTGTCTGATTACCGAAATTTCTGACTTGACCTCCAGGAACAACAAATCGCTGCGAAAGCTGCGGAGGGATCCAGCGGTGGGGATCACCGCGACGGTGCGCGTTGTGCATGCTGTGTTGTCGTCTGATTTTTTTTTAAAAATCTTATCTAGTTCTATTTACCGTTTGCGCTGTCCCCATTTGCGCGGTGACTTCTCACTTAGTGGTGCAACACCCTACTGCGTTACGATGCCTGTTAACTCGGGCACGAAAAGGGATTGCAGGAAACGACGCGCCTACGCGCCAGCAATGGTTGGAAGATCTTTGACAAAAGCTTAGGAGGAAGAAACGTGTTCCTCATATTGCGATGAAGCTCGAATTCCGCCCCAAGGATGTGTCAATGCACGCCTACACTGCACAGCTGTCTTTGATCAAGATGATGTCCAGGCTTTACGCCTTGAGGACTCCAACTATTGAAGCATTCTATGGCAAGTGTGGCGTCCTTTCTTGATGGAAGCGGCAACTCGAAGCCTGGCTCTATTTATCCTTCTAACCGCTTTGAGTAGCACACGACTCAAAGATACTCGATTCCGTAGAATTGGCACAATTTTATGTTCATGACAGTGTTCCATATGTACAAGATGTTAGTCTCTACTTTAGGCGGTGCCTTTAATGCCGTCCTTAACTGCCAACCAAGCGGCCCTCGAAGAAAGCTCGGTAAACCACCTGAAGGGATGAAATTTCAAAATGAAATTGAAATTGCAAATTAGGTGAGATCGGCGGTCCCTGCCAAGCAAAAACAAGAACACGAACCTATGGACGTTGGGCTTCGTCTCGAGGACGTTGGTACCAGCGGCTGGGAGCAAGGATCCATAAGGAAGGTGGTACAGGTCGGCCAAGGTCAGTTCCTATCGTTCCGATTGTTCTGTAAGCGTCTCATCCGAGGTTGAACCTTATATGAGGACCCACATCACCAGCAAGATACTTCTGCTTGCCCAAAATGTTGTCATACGCATCTAACTTGGCGGTGAGCGTGGCCAAAAGCCTATCATAGGTGGCTTGCTCAAATGTCAGGCCGAAATGACTAGATTCAAAAGAAA
This sequence comes from Cyclocybe cylindracea, assembly GCA_013376435.1. Lineage (NCBI taxonomy): Eukaryota > Fungi > Basidiomycota > Agaricomycetes > Agaricales > Hemipholiotaceae > Cyclocybe > Cyclocybe cylindracea. Next base: position 99,787 of record MPNV01000573.1, read on the forward strand.
CTTCAGTGACGTCCGGGATGAATCAAATCGCGACGCACGGCTTGAAGAGCTTCTCGAACACCAGCTTGGCGGCGTTGTCGTCGAAGTTCGACATTTCGACCGACGACGCCTGTTGGAAGAGCGCGGCTGCTTTCAGCTCGGTGGGAAGGAGGCCCTTCGTGCCCTGATCCGGGTACTTGGCGGCGATGTACTGGCAGATCGCGCGACTCTCGTAGAGGATGAAGCCGTCGTCGTCCTGTAGCCGTTGGTCAATGGAAGATAACAAGGAGCGGATAGGAGAGATCGTGAATACGAAGACTTACGATGTAGGGCACCTGGCCGAAAGGTTGGTGCTTGACGAACTCGGGCGCCTTGTGCTCACCCTTGGAGAAATCGATGGCATGGAACTCGAAGGGGACCTGCTTCTCGTGGAGGACCAAAGCAACGCGCTTAGTGCAGGTAGAGATCGGGCTGCCGTAGAGTTTGAGGACCATTGTTTTCAGAGGAGGTGCTTGGAGGGTTGGTGGGGTAGAGTACTGTATTGTTCCATCCTGTGGAATGTTCTGGTATTTATATTCTTAGCGAGCATTATCGGAATGCATCTGGGTGAGAAGTTATAGCCTCAGTATGTCCTCCTATCGTGATCGCATTGATCTCGCTTACAGGGGGAGCGCCACGGTGACCATATGATGCGGAGAAGTTCTGTACTCAATGTGGGTGCTGACTTAGACGGCGACGGCTAGCTCTTGGAGTGCTCGACCGATGGACCTGTTCCTCGATGCAGAAATTGAGGATTAATGCAGTACAACATCGGCTGGGACCGGTCGTTTTCAATGTACAAACCTCCGGGATCACCCAAGGGGCAAAGCGGCACCAGCGACTGGAATAAAAACAGAGGCACCGGCAATTCAGAGCCCGATTCCTGTGGATGGATGACGAGAACAGTAGCAAGTCGATTACGTTGCAGCCCTGCTGGCCCTGTCACCCGACATGAACTAGAACAACTTCTTACCTATGCACAAACCTGCTGGTTGCGAAAATATTGGGATGGCGTAAAACGATTTGATCATTCCAAAGACTTCACGTGATGACTTAGGCAGCAAAGGTGGTCCAGTCTGACTCGCTACCAATCGTCACTGTTGGGCACTGTTGGGAAGGTAGTCGTGCGTTCCTTGTCGGATGTGCCCTCGGCGCCGTGTGTGCTTACGACTCCGAGGAAAATTCCAGAAGATAGACCCATAGCATGTGCATTACACAACCGACAGCAACCCTTCATAGAGCATCCCACATGTCGACGAGTCTCAGCCTGAGCGGGGTGGCCAGTGCGCACGGTTTCCGGAGGGAAGACGCGGGGTTCAATCTTCATCCGGTTTTCTTGACAAATAACCGTCAAATATAGCAATCGGAGTTCAAGCTTCAAGTGTAAGTCCTTGGAAGCAAGTTTCCTTCTCATGGTGCAGAGAATTCGAATCATTATGCCCGTACGGCATCGTTGATGAATTTGCATAGAATGAGAAGGCTGCAAGCCCACCATTATACGGAATGGCATGTTCTTTAGTAGATTGGTAAGCTTCCTTGTCGCCCTGGCAGCTACAATTTCCTCCAGGTTATGGTATAGGGTTGATGTGAGAGCGACAAGACGTTAACGTTAGAGTTGAGGAAAGAACCAACAGATGTTTGGACGCAAGCCTATTGTGGACCTGAGCGGCCCGGCAAAAGGGCTACTGCACGTGCTCCACCCCACGCGTCGTCATCGTCACGGTCAAGGACGAGTCGATATTCTGCCCTTCCAAACCCCCAAGATCTATACACAACAAAAGGGGTATTTCGTTGTCCCAAAAACCCAGAGCGATGGACTAACTACCTCACGGGCCCTGCAGGACCGTATACGTACTTTGTCCTGCTTGCGGATATTCTCATCTCCATTGGTATGTGTGTTTCTGGGAATTCTAGGTCCTCCTTTTTTGCTGTTCGTACCACTAACGGTAACCCATGAAACGTCCAGTCGACGTTTACAACGCTGGACCATCGTAACACATTATCACGATGCAATATGTGTCCTGCTCCTCATCCACTATTACCACGGCGTCACCGTTAAGCCCGGCCTTCTAGAAGATCAACCACGCGAACCTGGGGACTGGGTTCCTGTGGGCGAAGAAGGGGAACAACAACAGGTGGAGCGAGATGGACTTCGAGGAGCGTGAAGATTGCGCCTGCAACGAAGACAAAATGTTGGAAACGTAATGAGTTGCATCCAGAGGTGTGTCCGTCACGTTTGGCAGTCTTTTCGTTCTGTTTACGCGTTGTAGAAACCACTTCAAGATATGCAATGGATTTACCCTTGTGCTTGCGGTGTGTTTTATTCACTTGAAGCTAAGGATTTTGACAACTCTTACGGCGCAGGTTATATTCACTCTAGGACGTTCGCCAACACATCTCTAGCGCATGAGAACCCAACCAAAAACAGGAAGATCGTCGATTCTTCTTCAACATCGGAGAGGGTGTATGTCTACTTTCTTTTATTTCTCCATTCCTCTAACCCCAGGCCTAGTTCAGTAGCAACGCCCTTCCTCTCGTGCTATATACCGACGATTTCTCCTAGGAAAGACTGGAAGGACACGGGCCACATCAATGCTTTTAACAGGGCGAGATACTCGCGGACGAGCAGGATGATGAGGTGTAAGGACGATCTATCTAGAGATCTAGTAACCATTGTGTGAGTCCATGGCGCTATCATCGCTCCTATGCTACCCGCTTTCGTCTTGCATCTTTCTCTGCTGTACGGTGACATCTGCCGGGGCTAGACGACGCTTTGAGAGGGCGACGCTGGGCTTCTCGGCGCAGAGTCGTTTTCTGGGAAGTAGTGTAACATATGTGTGTCCAGCTTTTCCATCGACACCACGAATCGACACCTCGATTAATGGTGCCCTTATTCCCTGATCCAAGCGTTATTCCTTCCTCTGTTCCCTTTCTGTTCTGTTGCCAGTGCTGACTCCCCTTCGCATAGATTTTATTCATGGCATTGAGGAGACTCATACACAATTATCTCAGAGCTCTATAAGACAAAGCGCCTTCGGTTGTCGGAAGGAGCATTAAAACCTTAGTTTGAAGACGGAAGTTGATGAATTGGCTTGATGTCGCTGACGTAGGTCGCGTTCTCCAATTTACATGGTTCGTTGAGCCGTTGGACGGTGGACCTATCAAATGGTCAGTTACTTTCCACTTCTCCCATCGAAGACGGCCCACGTGCCAGACAGATTCAAGCATGCAGCACTATTCGATATTGAACCTCCGTCCGGACTCGGTGATGGCAGCGAACACTGCTCGTTCCGGCCCAACTCATACAGTATTAATCTCCATCGGCGGACAGAACCCGCCTTTTCCACACATCGGTGGCAGGCCCACGGTCGTTTTGGCTCTATTAATTTCCGAGAATTCTTTTGTTCCAGTTGGTGGAGACAGTGCGTAAGAGGCGAAACTGGTAGGTCCCCTATACCTACGCAGCCCTATACCGCGGGCCCTATACCTACGCGGGAACGCGGGCCGCCTTTCGCGGGAACTTCCGGCCGACACAAACTTACTCTCTTCGAACTTTACTCTCTTCAAATTTGCACCGCAACTACGACTCTTGCACTCCTTGAACGACTCCAGACTTCAATAAGACCCATTCCAGACTGCATGAGGCTTACCCGGTGACATGGCAGCTTTCGACTCGGCACCGCTTTATGGTGAGACCAGCTGATCGCGTCATCTCGCATAATCTTCCACCAGCAGCCTACATCCTTCCAGTGAGTATATTTGTCGCCTCGATTCGTTACTACGACCATTCTTTCACCGCCATGTCTCAGGAAGTAGACTTCTCCGCCGTCCCAGTCTTGGACTACTCCCTGAGCACCAATGCAAACCACAAGCCAAAGTTCCTCGCGCAACTTCGGCACGCTCTGATCGACGTTGGGTTCCTCTACCTCTCGAACCACCCTGTGTCCCAGCCGGACATAGATCTGTTGATAAGCTATATACCGAAGCTATTTGCTCTGCCACAGGAAGCCAAAGACAAGATCCGCATGGTCAACTCGGAGCACTTCCTTGGATATTCGCGATTTGGTGCCGAGCTCACGAAGGGGGCGGTCGACCAGAGAGAGCAGTTCGACTTCGCGACGAGGCATATCTGCAGGTGGAAGGAGGGCGACCCTGAGCATTATAAGTTGTGGGGTCCACCGCAAGTACGTTCTCTGCTCGTTTTAGACCATTTGACTCTAATATCTCTTTTGGTTAGTGGCCGGACGAGAAGCTTATTCCCGGGTTCAGAGAGGTGCTCGAACGATATCTGGACCAAGTGCAAGATCTTAGCATGAAGTTCAGCTCTCTGATCGCAGAGGCATTCGGCCTTGGACCGGACGGGTTGTCCCAGTTTTACGATACCCCAGAGCTTATGCAGCATCGGTCGAAGATCGTCAAGTACCCCGTTGTCAGTGGATCTAGCGACCAGGGCGTTGGGCCCCACTACGATGCTGGTTTCCTCACATTTGTATGCCGCCAATTCTGGTTCTCTGAAATTGTCCCAGCGCTGATAGATCGTCTACGAAGCTGTTACAAGCGTCGAATCACCGCGGACTTCAGGTCCAGAATCTCTCCGGGGAATGGATAGATGCACCGCCCATTCCTAATACTTTCGTAGTAAACATTGGGAAAGGTGACAAACCATGTACACTTCGCACGTCCTTGACTCATTTTGATTCTACAGCCCTGGAATTTGTGACCAAAGGCATCGCTCGGGCTACTTCCCATCGCGTGCTGTCCCCCAAGGGAGATACCCCTCGGTACTCTGTGCCCTTCTTCCAGAATATTGGACTAGATGTCAGGTTGACAGACCACGTCCTGGACTGTAAGCCATTATTACAATATCTGTCCGTTCGAAATTAAGACCCAATTTTTTTGCAGTTCCTCCCGAAATACTTGCCCTCAGAGACAAACGAGGATCTGTCGCAGCAACCGACTGTACGTGCCACCCTTCTTTGCCCTTCCTCGTCATAAACGATTTCAACTTAATGCTTCACTTCTCCAGCTGTGAACTTCACTGAGTTTGATCGCGAGCCTTCGGGAAAGGTCAACCTCATTGGAAGGGTCAAGTACGTCTTCCTCTCTCCTCTTCTCTCAGAGCACAAATTGAAACCACGCGACCGACAGGAGCCATCCTGATGTCGGCGAGCGACACTATCCAGAGCTCTTCCGTCAGATCTTTCCGGACGGGTTCTCGGGAAAGGGAAGCGCGTACTGAGGCTCGAAGGGCTGCGGTCCGAAGTCTGCATGACGGAATGACCGTTGCCGGATTGCAAGAAGATGCTTATGCAACTAGACGTACAACTCAATGCCCAATGTATCAAGTGTATCAAGACGGAATGGAATGTATGATATGAGCCCTAGGGTTCGAAAGTCTGAATGGTTGCTTCTTCGAATTAGGGATTCGTCGGGGTATCGTCTCGACTTACTCGCCTGAATTTCCATGTGGACGAGTCAATTTTGAATTCATCGGTCCGTCAGCGCTCCTTCCCCTTATTCTGCACTCTAATTCTTCCGAAAACTCAGGCTGAGCTTGGCCTTACTTCTTGCGATAGTCCTCCTCGACGTGTCTCTGCAGCCTCTCTCGCATTCGGGCGGTCGACCTTGGACATGTTATTGCGAACGATATTGCAGTGAATTATTCGCACTGCGTCCGAGTCTAAACGGTCCTCCATGACGAATACTCCCCGGTATTAGCATAAAAGCTATTTTCCTTTCAGCCTCGCCACGGTCCGTCTCATCCATTATGCATTCATCCGCAATTCAATACCATCAGGTGGCCTCTACAAGACAGATGCAATTGATTCCCCGTCACCTAACCCTACCCATATTTGTAAGTCCCATCGTCTCAAACCTGGACTAAGCTCTGCGTGCAGACTCGTGGACCCGCAGAAGCTTCGACCTCGGGCGAATGCCATCCTGCCGCTGCTCCGGTGCGCTTCTCGGGCATTTAGCATCGTCGAGCGAGCTCTAAAGCTGCCTCGTCCAGGCATGATTTGGGCCTGGAATTCCACCCCGAACCGACGCACGCACCGAGGAGAGCCTTGATAAGAGCAGGTCGTTCATAGCTCTGTATCTGTCGAGTCATCGCTCCACCAGCACCCATTGCAAATGATCTCGTTTACGTCTTTTGGACTCGGATTGCTCTACGGTGTTACAGCCGTGCTCTCTGCACAGCAACGCACTTGCGGTACCACCATCAGCGACTTGCAGATCCTGGAAAGCCAGAAGCACTTCTCCCAGCACCGCAGGCCCCAGACCGCGGCCGTGCTTCGCAAGGTCGAGCCCATTGACGTATACTTCCACGTCATACACAGGGACAGGACGCTCGATGGCGGATTCATTCCGTGAGTTTTCCATAGTGGCTTGCTTTCCTGACCGTGATAGAGAGTGCAGTGTTGACTATTTTTATGGATAGTGACGCTTACATTAACGACCAAGTGCGGGTCTTGAACGAGGACTATGCCCCAGCTGGTCTTAGCTTCAATTTGAAGAACGTTTCGCGCATCGAGAATCCGACGTGGTTTGGCTGGTTGGGTCCGTATGATACCAAGTAACTCTCAATTTACTAATAGTGGGGCGAAAACTGACCTTATTATAGGTATATGGAAACTGAGATGAAGAGAGTTAATCGACAGGGTGGTGCGGCTGCTCTGAATGTGTACACAGTCGGGTTAGTGTCTTTCCTTTCCCCAATGCGCCTGAATTCCCGGATTAATCCATCGTCTCTGCCTTACCCGTCCTCAGCTTCCGATCGGGCTCAGCAGCAGCCCTCCTCGGATACGCCACCTTCCCATACGACTACGCCGCCAACCCACTCACGGACGGCATCGTCATGCTTTACTCCTCTATGCCTGGGGGCGTCACTTGGCCGTACAATCTGGGCAAGACGCTGACGCATGAGACTGGGCACTGGTTGGGCCTGTACCATACTTTCCAAGGTGGGTGCCACGGCGTCGGCGACCAGGTAGACGATACTCCTGCAGAGGCATCGCCGGCGTATGGATGCCCGATCGGGCGAGATTCGTGTGATGAACCGGGGGTGGATCCTATTCGTGAGTCATTAAAGCTCATACCCTACTATAGCGGAGAAGCTAATTCCGTGACAGACAACTTCATGGACTACAGCGACGACTCCTGCTTGACAGAATTTACACCAGGCCAAATTACCCGCCTGAGGGACCAAATCGCGACCTACCGCAAGATTGTAGACGCTGAATAGGGGCAATGAGAGCTGGAGAGATCGGATATACCGAAATTACATACTACCTTCAATTTCTTTCCTAAATTCAAATGAAGAGCCATTCTTGCAAGCTCACGAAAGTACTACTAATTCTGAATCTCGAAAAGAAAAACTCAAGGAAAACTTGCTGGCAACTTGCTGGTTCGACAAATCGTAACAGGTTCTTAATATGAGACTCTCATATGCCTTTCTTGTTCTTGAATATAGGGTGCAGTGATTTTTTTAAAAAGATCCACCAGACAGTTGTCAATCAGAGAGAAAAAATGCGCAACCAAAAATTGGCTTGGCAAATGCGTCACACTTAACAGAAGTCACATCAGTTCGTGACACCTCACTTTGCCCTGTAATTTCCACCAAGGTTTCTGTCCGCAAGAACCAATGTTGCATTTTCCTTCAAAATTGGCAACCCAAGGTCCGAACGGTATTCCTCGACGTTCTGACCTCAACGCGACTCAGCAGAAATCGGCGTCAAACCCTCTATTCCTCAAGGTCGAGGAAGAACTGCACGATGCTCGGAGAGTGCACGCTGACGGACAGGAAGATGACCTGCGATATGCTCTGAATATGGTTATAAACAGGGTCACTGAGTTGGTGAGCTGTGGTATACTCGTGCAGCGGCAGAGTCTTCATCGGCACCTCCTTTTCTAGTCGTCCTTACTTGGTGAAGCGTACAAGACACAGGCAGATCTGGAAGTCCAACTAAATGTCGCCAAATCAAACCTCAAGATGGTTATCGCGAACAACGAGATGCTGGAAGACGCTCTAAAGCGCGACACGTCCGGGTCTTCGCGAGAGGTGGGCTGGCGACGGACCAGCGGGCGCGAGAGCGAATCCAGGGGGCCACGAGGATCCTTGGAACGTTCACAATCGGTCGATTTCCCATCCACGCCCCATGACGTATCTCCACCCCCTTCAGCCGGTGGTACGCCGACGTCGTCCACCGCCGCACCCCAGCAGGACAACCGATTCTTCAAGTTCCGGTTCAGCACTTCCGGTCTGCCTACTAGCCGCCCCGGAACGCCTAATGGGAGCGGGACTGGACCAGCCGTGCAGGCCCACCACTTGACGTCACCGTCGATGCCGTCGTTGTCGTCTGTCCGAACGAAGGAGCTCGAGGATCTGACGGCGGAGTTGGAGAAGGAGAAAGCTGCCCGGAAGAAGATCGCTGAAGAGAAGGCGGCCTTGGAGGCTGAGCTGGAGTCGCTCTCGCAAGCGTTGTTCGAGGAGGTATGGATTCTGTTTATATTCAGGCATTTTCTAAACATCATATCTGTCAGGCGAACAATATGGTTGCGACGGAACGGAAGATGCGGGCCGAGTCAGAAGAGGAGCTGAGGGAGCTAAGGCAGGAGAAGGAAGCTCTGAGGAGTGCACTCCGCGTGATCGAAGGCGAAAACACGCATCTGCGCGAAAGTGCTCTCTCATCGCCTCAGCCGGAACATACCATACCTAACACGATCTCTCGAGCGGATTTCTCAAACTCACGACCCGCCTCGCGCTCATCCTCGCGGATAGGAATCAAATCCCGACCTCAGTCTCTGGACCTCCCGTCAACACTACCGCTTCCACCCTCGCCAGCTCCGTCACACCAAGGATATGACGATGACGCCCCACTCAGTACATCCAACACATCCACAAACCTAGAATCCGAGAAGACACCGTCGAAAGTCCTCGCAGACAACCTACTCTCGCCTACAGTCCTGTCCCCCGAAGAAGAGTCTCAGCCAACGCCGCGCTTTCATACCGTTCTTCCTCCGCGCCCATCAGAGATAGACGACCCGTTCCTGGGTCCATCGCCCTGGGCTGACGTTCCATCTAAGTCGGCCTCGCCTGAGCCTTCGAACGCGTTGCACGTCACGACGGCATTCTCTGCTATTCGGTAGTGTTTTGTGGTTGTTTTGTGGGTCGGATGGTGTTCTGACGCTGGATGTTGTAGAATCATTTGAGTGGAGTCTCGATACGACTCTACCTAGAGACAGGCTGTCTACGCTCTCATGCACTCTAGAGAGGCCTGCACCTAATAGGCCCATGGTGTGTGTATGGAGGATGTATCGGAGAGAGGATGCACGGATACTCTTTCTGTCATGTTTATTTATTTTCCTTCTCTGCTCTTATCTAGTCTTTCAGAGTCTTCTCGCCTATGCAGTCAAGTATACCCCCATACAAGCAATCTGTTACATATCTCCGATTTTCACAAGCAATAGCAATTTATCGTACTGCATAGAAAGAAAAAAAATCCAAGTTGGAGACGGTCGTATAGAATAGCTTGGGACATAACGTCCATGCAGAAACAGATATGCAATTGGAATCTACCGAACAGCTCGATCAATTTCTCTGGATGGCTATCCTGATTCCCAAATCTGGCTTACGACGTTCTATATCTGGGCGTGCCCACCGACGTTGACGAAAAGAAGACGGGACATAACGAAGGAAAGATAGGCAGCATCCCGTCGTCGTCGATACAATTTGGATGCATCCGATGGTTGGGAACGTGAAAAGATTGCCAGGATACCAAGAATAGCAAAATCTCTATTCTTACGCCTTCGCTCGGGTGATGGCAGTTGAACGAACGCAGCTCAGAGTAAAGAAGTCGATGGGAGATTGCAATAGGCATGAATACATCATGATTGGCGTTCACGACATGAGAGTATATGCGCGGGGTAGGGAAGGGGTTTGGCATTTATATGCGGGAGACGTTCGATCCGAGCAGCCCAAAGATCACCAGACACAATGGGAGGTAGGTAACATTATAATTTCTGCGTTTCTCCTGAAAATGACAGAGCGGTGTCGGTGTCAGAACATCCGGACCTCAAGGCTATGGAAACGCACCTTGGAAGTGACACCATCCCAAACACGCCCCTTCCTACCCTTGAACGACAAGGATTGAAAGGCCTTCCGACCCTCTCATCTACCGAAGTCGTGTCAATTGCAGAAACATGGCTATCCTCCTTTGCCAAAGAGGCAACTCGGGCATCTTCTTCTCCATCGGAAGCTGCCTCTGGCATCCTCGCATTGCTTAACCCTTCCGATGCTGGGTGGCGCGATCTGCTCGTGTTGACCTGGGACATGCGCACTTTCTCGGGATTAGAGAAGATTAGGGCATTCCTAGAGGCATGCTTACCCAGAGCCGAGATGCACGATGTGCATTTGAGGGAGGGCTCCGCGTTCTATCAGACACCGTTCCCAGATGTCGCGTGGATTAGCCTCATCTTCGACTTCAAGGTCAGAGAGGGTAGGGAGGAGGGTGTGGGTATGGGCATTGTCCGCCTCGTCCCCGTTCCTAGGAGTGGAGGTCAGGATGGAGAATTTGATTGGAAAGCCCACACGGTGTTCACGAACCTCGAATCCCTCTCCGCGTTCCCGTGGCATTTCGGTCCTTTGCGCAACTCACAACCTAATCATGGCAAATGGGCCGCCCAACGAGGGCGCGAAGCTCTCTTCGCGGACGCCGACGCCGATTTAGACGCTCCTCCTCGTCCGTATCCCAATGGTAGTCCTCAGGTACTCGTTATTGGAGGTGGCCAGAGTGGATTGGACATCGCCGCAAGATTGAAGGCGTTAGGAGTTTCTACGCTCATTGTGGAGAAAAATGCACGCATAGGTGATAACTGGAGGTCCAGATACGACGCCTTGTGCCTTCATGACCCCGTATGTGAGTCTTGGCATCGATGGTGGTAGTAAGAGATGAAGCTGACGACAACGGCGCGTCCACATTAGGGTACGATCACCTGCCATATCTCCCGTTCGTCTCTTTTTTCCTACTATCACCATGTCCCTCATTTACTGTCCAAAGATTCCCTTCGACTTGGCCAGTATACACGCCAGCACTCAAGCTCGCGAACTGGCTCGAGAATTACGCTGAAGCACTCGAGCTCAACGTCTGGCCTTCCTCGAGCATCACCTCGCTCACTCAGGACACAGAAACTTTGAAATGGACCGCCTTTGTTGACAAGGATGGCGTCCAGAGAAGACTTTTGGTTAACCATGTTGTCTTTTGCACGGGTTCGGGCGTTGGCAGCGGGAACATTCCGATGTACCCAGGACGGGTATGCTTTCTATCAAGTTCTCCGAAGTTGAGCTGGGCTGATGGTCTTAGGACGAGTTCAAAGGCGAAGTACTGCATTCGACCCAACACAAACGTGCTCTCGACCACGCAGGCAAGAAGGTAGTCGTTGTTGGTGCTTGTAACTCCGGTACGTCCTTTCGCGACGCATATATTTTGAGCATCTGAGTCCGATCTTCCTTTTTTCAGCCCATGACATTGCGGTCGACTACTACGAACACGGTGTAGATGTGACGATGTTCCAGCGTGGCTCAACGTATGTCATGTCGACAAAAAATGGCTGGGACGTCCTCTTCAAGGGTTTGTCCTCTCGACACCCTTCTATGATCTCCTGGGACTGAGATCCACACCAAAAGGTCTCTACTCTGAGGATGGACCGCCGGTCGACCTTGCAGACCGTATCGTTGCCTCCTTCCCTCACCATATGGGTGTTGGCCTCAGCCAACGTGGTACGAGACATATTGCTGATCTCGACAAGTCAGTTTGCCCATCTTGCCCATCTACATCGATACTAACGACGATATTCCCTTTCAAGGGACCTCCTCGAATCTCTTCACAAAGTCGGTTTCCGTACAAACTTGGGTATTCACGATTCGGGATTTACTCTGCTAGCTTGGACCAAAGGAGGTGGATATTACCTTGGTACGTCCAACGCCAATCTCGTGCTTCTAAGACCCAAAAGCAAGATGCTCACCGATACCACTCGACAGACACTGGAGCGAGCAAGCTCATCGCAGATGGCAAGATAAAGCTTAAAAGCGATAGTGTCATCAAGTCCTACGCTTCTCGCGGATTACTCTTTGAGAACGGTACTGAGCTGGAGGCCGATGTCATCGTCTGGGCGACTGGGTATGTGTATTCTCTGTCCTGCACCATCCCATGATTTCTTTCTTCATGCTGATCATCTATGTCTCCTCTTCAGACTCGGCGACTCCAAGGACGCCGTAACCCGCCTCTGCGGCCCCTCCGTCTCCAGTGCTTGCAGGCGCGTATGGGACCTAAACAGTGAGGGTGAGATTAATGGCGCGTGGAGAGACCTCGGTGTCAAGGGCTTATGGTTCATGATGGGCAACCTCGCGCTGTGCAGGTTCCATTCGAGTCATTTGGCATTGCGTGAGTCCCTACGGTCATCCTTAATGTCAGCGTCGCTGACGTCGTCGTTGTAGAAATTAAGGCGATCGAGGAGTGCGTCTTCGGTGATCGATATGCAGCGGATGATTAGGCTATCGGCTTTTTTGACCTTGCCCATGTTTTGTACAACCATTGCCTTTGTTGCTGAGTTGCGCTGACCCGGTTTTAGTCGTGTCCTAGAAAAAGAAAGCCTTGTTTCTCTTTACTTGGCGTATGCTGAGGAAAGCGCAGGTCTGAAGGATTTAATGCTTGATATCAGACTGCATCAAGTCATTCGAATGACGAAAGTACAGTAACAACAATGTTGGCATACAGGACTAGGATACACGTCGATCGAGAAAAGGAAAAACAATTCTTCGGGGGCTCAAACTCCAGTTATGATCGCTGGGGGAGCGGTAGGTTCCGCTACCGCTGCTCCAGTGAAGCCAGGGAACTCCGAGCAATTGGGAACGATAGGAACATTGTTCGGCCCTGGACCGGAGTGACAAACGGTCCATGGGGGGTTCACCGCGACGGGAGGCTCGGTCGGCATAGGCGCGTTCGTTGTCGTCGAAGGTGCGTTACAGTTGGCGACCATGGTTGCGGGTCCTGGGCCGCGTTGAATAGGGTTGCAGCCAGGCAGCGTCGGGAGGACTGTGGGTACGGAATCAGCGGTATGTCAAGGTAAATGTTGGGAAAATACCCACCTCGTCCTTCGACGACCTCAGGCACTTGGTTGGGAAGCCTGCAGTTGTTCATTGCGTCCGTATCCTGGACCGTAAGTGCAGGGCACTTCCAAGGGATGCCGTCGCCTCCAGTGCACTGTCGCATTGCGCGCTCGAGGGAATCGCCTTCCCAACCGAAGACGTAGTCAGCGTGCTGTCCGTATCCAGTTCTATTTTTTCCAGCTCGTCAGCCTGCTTTTGTGTATATGGCGGGAAGAACTCACGGGTCGCCCATGCTGAAGACGAACGGCTGGCTGCCGTCCCTTGGCCAGAGGGACCTGTCGTTGAAGGGCCGAGTGTCCCAGACGATCTCTATGAAGAGAAGGGGCACTCTGACGGGGTGGGTGGAGGGGCATCTCGTGCTGAAGATTCCACCGATAGGATGGGCGACGTGGCTCTTTTTTCGAGAGTCAGAATATATAACGAACAGACGGGCGGAAACGACGCACTGCATGGTCTGGCGAGTCGAGATTCCTCCCGTCCCAGCACCTTAAATAACAGGTTAGTATCCATGATATCAGCAATAATATTTCAGGTGCTTACTGAGGGAAGTAGATGTTCGAGCGGATACCGTAGCTGCACGGGTTCCTTGGGAACTCGAACGTATCGGGAGCATCACCAGGTACTCCGCCGCCAACATCGTTTGCTGTGAAGCATCTGAATGTAACAGCTTTAGCCGCGGTGTCTCCGGAAGGAATATCGTTCCGGCGCTTCATAGGATTTCCGACTATCATACGGAATCCCTGAGAAAGACTGTCAGCTGCAAGCTAGGAGAACACGGGTAATGTGACGCACCTTTGGGAAGGTCGTGAACGGAATACCCCCGTTGGGTTGGAAGTAGTAGACCGTCATTCCGCCAGATTGTAATCCGGGACCCGTGTTATGATTCGCCATTTGAGGGACCTGTCATGCGACGTGTGGGTGCAAAGGGAGAGACATAGGATGGAATCATACCCTTGAATAAGATCCGTTCTGGTGTTGGAAGTACATCACGGCGGTCCAGTAGTTCGATTTGTCCTCTACAAATCGACAGGTGGTGCAGGAAGCGAGTTTAGGAAGGTCGTTATCTGGATGCATAGTGAGGTTGAACCTAGTCATTCACATTTGGGTTCAGAGTGACCATTATGAATTTAGCGGGAGGTTCACTTACGCATTCTGCGTAGTTTGTGATGAAAGCTCGCCTGAGTACTTCGTCGACCCGATAAATTAGAGGAGAGCTCACCCCGCCGATGATCTGATGCACATGAGGCGAGACTTCACCCGGCGTTACAAGCCTAGTTGGTGGAAACAAAGAAAAAAGATTAAACACGATGAAAGAAGAAAGACGACGTACGGGTCGAAGCGCTCGGTGATGAGCTGCGAGCAACCGAAACGAATGAGTGCATGGACGTATGGCGCAGAGACGAGCGCGGTCCCCAGAAGATATGGTACCAGCTTCATGGCGAGTCAAAATCTTGGTCGCGGCTCCCATTGAAGGGGCTGAACTTATAATGCCGCGAAGGGCCAGTGGGAAATCGCCTGTCTTCTTCTGAGTGTTCCTCGGAGCAACAGGAAGGACCTTTGGCCTCCTGCTTATTTGCGTTGCTCGTAATTTAGTCCTAGTGGATACTTACCGTACTAATGTGAGATAAAGGTACCAAAAGGCATATCCTCGCCTCTTGGGTTGGTGTTGTATGTAGAATGGCCAATGACCGCGCTCTTTTAGCTGCCCAGTAGGAAAGCTTAAGCTTCTGGGTGAACTACTTAGGCAGAACGTTGGAGTTTTAGAGGCTTCCATTGAATTCAAAATTTGATTCTGAAATTGAGTTGAGCGTTTGACCTGTGCAGATTCCCTTCTTGACCGAGGGTCGGTCTCGCTAAGAACGTGATGGTAGCCTAAACTGCCGCTGTTCTAAAAATAGTAATTACGCCGCATCCTCAAGTAGTAATTGGCTCGCATTGGGTTTATGACGAGATTACCTTACACTCGACGAGAGGCGTATAATTGGGGAAGCAAAGCGGGGGATTTGGGACCAATCTCGCTACTGCCGCGCCTCATTTCTTCCGGGCTGGCACACGTATCTCGAAGGGAGTTATAGTGAATGGAATGGACCAGGAAGGCTGTTCTATTTTCTCCGAGCTCGTATTCATTGACCAGCTATGTGAACGATACATAAGGCGTTTCTGTTCTGGCGGACTATGAAGAGACGCACAACACCATAGTGGCATGTCCCTGTCTATTACACGGTGACTAGACTACGTAGTAAACTCAGTATGCTATGGAGCTACCTATAGAGCACTTCTTATGAACTGCTCCCAATGCAGGCGGAAATAGTAATTTGATTTTTATAAAGACTTTTATAACGGCTCTTCCTCCAGTCAGAATGGTCGTTCAGGTAGAAATACATTACTTTCGTTCCCTCTTTCCAATGTAGATCCAGGCGTGAACATCGCGAGACATCTCCAGAACTCGCGAGGAATCCAGGCCGTACACAGTGAGGATCTTGGAGTCCAAGAGGGCATACTCCTCTTCAGAAACCCATAGAGATACAAGGGTGAGGGGAAGGAAATGAGTTGTCGAATTTACAAATCGAGTTATGATCGTAAATCGATGAATGGCCGTCTGTTTAGAATAGAGAACGAGAATTGGAAGGAGAGCGCAGCGATGACGGCGTATATAATATCCCCCCGATATCGTGGAAGGGGAGTAAGAGGCTTGCGAGAAGGTGTACCCTTTTATTCATCCTCCCCGAGGCCCATCGCGGTGCGCCGGTGCTGGTACTGTTGAATGACAAATGTGCAAGAGATGCATGATTCTATGAAAGAACGCCATTGATGCAGGAAGGTTGCTGAAAATTATATCATCCTGGAGGGCGTCCTGGTTGAGGTCGAAGTCGAGTCGAAAGTGCACAACGATCGAGATCAGATATGGAGGCTACGTCGGGCGAAGCTCCCATTCATAAGCCGTCCCATGGCTCATATTCTTGGTGACTGGCATATTGCCTGCGAACTCCGCACTCATTCGCCCAAAGTTGTCGCAGGATCAGCTCCTTCGATCGTTGACGAGAAGTTACAGTGATGTGCGATATGCAATTACTCTTCGTCGTCACTGGCTGGAGAGTGAAGTACTGGGAAAGTGATTATCTCCCGGCTAACGAGGTGGACAAGGCATAGTCAGCAGCCGGCATTAGTACGAGAGGGATTTGTCAGATGTGACACATCAGTCGGCACTTTCTCGGTTAACCCAACTTGGCATTTGCGGCGCACAACTGCAAGCAACATCATAGCGAGGATTTGAAGACGCTGCGTGTTCCATTGAGAGGCAATTCTCCTTTAATGATGACACAAACTGGTTGCTTCCGCGAACGAAACTGGCACGGACCGATAAAGCTATCTTTTCTAGCGGTGTTTTCAAAGATAAAGTAGTCCGGTAGCCGGCCAAGATATATCCAACAGATACTGACGAAATGCACTGTAGAATGTGCCACTACCATTGGTCTCACTTCGACGGCGATGTCAACTATGCACATTGCCCAGACGTAACCTTCGTAAAACTCAAAGTGAAGTCAACGGCACACGGCACATCGTGTGTGAGAAGGGAAGCAAGGACTTCCCTCGGTGAAAGACGGGACGTTGCAGATCGACGGACTATCGTCCAGATAAAGAAGGGTTGGTCCTTTTCCTTGAACCGCGAAGAAATGCTTGGTGACGATTTCCAGAGCTCAGAAGGAGTTCAGAAGGCGTCTTACGCAGATTTTTACTGTCATGAATTTGCCGTGCAGAGATGTCAGCGATGCCCAGTCGCCAGTGTAGAGAGCCATAAATGACAGCGCACGTACCCTTGTGTTTCGTCAAGCTAAATTTCCATCGCATTCTCAGCTTAACATCTCGCTTTCTATCTTCAGTTCTTTACTTCCCTATCACAAGAATGGCGCCTCACCTAACGGGCGATACCATCCCTGATACCCCGATGCCAACTCTCGCCCTGCAAGGGCTTTCCACCGCTCCGACTGTCTCTCCCAAAGAGGCCAATGCCATAGCGCAGGCATGGATCGACGCCTTCGCTTCAGCTACGTCGTCTGCTAGCGAATCACCCTCCACGGCCGCCTCAAACACCCTCTCCTTGTTCAACCCCAGAGACGCTTGGTGGCGCGATCTACTCGTTCTCACCTGGGACTTCAGGACCTTCGGCGGGACCAAGAAGATTGGCGACTTCCTTGAGGCGTGTCTGCCCAAGGTCAAGATACACGATGTCCGCATGAGGGACGGGTCTGCGAAGTACGAGGCTCCCTACCCCGACGTCGCCTGGCTCAGTGCATTCTTCGACTTCAAGGTCCGCGAAGGAAAGGAGGAGGGCATCGGGTTTGGCATCGTACGCCTTCTTCCGGTTCCAAAGACCAACGGTCAGCAGGGCGAGGTGGACTGGAAGGCGCATTGCGTGTTGACGACCCTTGAGGGCCATTCCTCGTTCCCCGAGAAAGTAGCGCCGTTCCGCGACCCCAATCCCAAGCATGGGAACTGGGTAGCCAACCGCGAACGCGAGAGTTCTTTTGCCGACGCTGACGCCGACCCGAACGCCCCTCCGAAACCGCACCCTAATGGCAGTCCGCAAGTCTTGGTCATTGGTGCAGGACAAAGTGGATTGGGGGTAGCGGCGAGGTTGAAAGCTCTAGGAGTCTCATCCGTCATCGTTGAGCAAAATGGCCGTGTTGGAGATAACTGGAGGGTCAGGTACGAGGCGTTGTGTCTTCATGCTCCTGTTTGTGAGTGCTCGCCGTTGATGATGGTGGTGAGAGCGAAACTAATGACAGTGACATGTCCTGATTATGTAGGGTTCGATCACATGCCATATCTTCCGTGAGCCTCTTTCTTCCAAACTACCATCATCACCTCTGAATATTGAATCTTGAACGCTTCGCAGATTCCCTTCGACATGGCCGATGTATACACCATCTCTGAAGCTCGCCAACTGGCTCGAGTTCTACGCCGATGCTCTCGAGCTGAACGTCTGGACATCCTCCAACATTACGTCCCTTAAGCAGGACCCGGAGACTGCGAAGTGGACCGTGACAATTAATAAAGACGGGGTTCAACGCCGACTCGTGGTCAACCATGTTGTCTTCGGCGCTGGCGCAGGCAGCGATAAGCCGCAGATACCCGAGTATCCTGGGTGGGTGAGTTGTCATGTACTTCGTATCTGGAATCACTGACTGTATGTGTTCGAAAAGGACGAATTCAAGGGTGAAATGTTCCATTCGACTCAATACAAGCGAGCAAGCGAGCACACTGGGAAGAAGGTCGTCGTCGTGGGCTCCTGCACGTCTGGTGAGCTGTGTCACCCTCGCGTATGAACCCTGCTAACTTTGACATTTATGCAGCGCATGACATTTGCGTCGACTATTACCAGCACGGCATCGAAGTGACAATGGTCCAGCGCGGGTCTACGTGCGTTCAATCTGCTGAGAGGTTGTGGCACGGTCTTTCGCAGGGTACGAATTTCTTCTATCCCTGCATTCCGTCCTCTTGCCGAAATCTTCAATGTAGCCTTCTACCCCGAGGACGCGCCGTCTCCCGACATTGGCGATCGTGTTGCAGCTTCGTTCCCACAATATATGGCTACTGGCCTCAACAAGCGTGTTACATCCCAGATCGCTGAACTTGATAAGTGCGTTCGTTCTCTTCTCTGCATTCAACTACACCCCCCGGGCTATACTGGTAACATAGACTGATCAGTTGCCTATCATAGGGATCTCATCGAATCCCTCCATAAGGTTGGGTTCCGTACGAATCTCGGTTTAGGTGACACCGGAGTTAGTCTGCTTGCTGCGAACAAACTCGGTGGGTTCTACTTAGGTACGCCTCTACACGCAAGCACTGCACTCGAATCGTTGATGGCCGTGTTCACATTCCTAAAGACAATGGAGGAAGCAAGCTCGTCGCCGAAGGAAAGATCAAACTCAAGAGTGACGGCAAGATAAAGTCGTATACGCCTCGCGGACTACTCTTCGAGAATGGCAGCGAGTTGGAAGCAGACGTCATCGTCTGGGCTACGGGGTTTGTTCCTGCTTCGTCTGACTGCCTTCCTCCTCGGTCTGATCCTCCCTGTCCAGAATCGGCAGCCCACTTGACAACGTGAAACGCCTGTGCGAGCCCTCCGTCCTCGGGCAGCTCAAGCCGTTCTGGGGAGTGAACAAGGAGGGTGAGGTCAACGGTGCCTGGAGAGATATGGGCCCCAAGGGCATGTGGTATATGACTGGAAGTCTCGCACTCTGCAGGTTCCATTCGTTGCATGTCGCTTTGCGTGAGTGACTCTTCTCTACCTTTTCTGCGTTGGGATAATAGCTATCTTTTCTAACATGGTGGGATTACAGAGATCAAGGCCATCGAGGAAGGATTTTTCGGCGAGAGGTACTCCTTGGAGGAGTGAAAATTCTCTTGCGTTCCTCCTCCCTTTTCTACATGATCCAAGATCATCAACGTTATATAGAGTATCTTCTGTCAAGATTGTCGCCTTGCAGATATAGAGCTAGTTGCCTGCCCCGTCACGTAGTTCATGAATAACATTCGAGTTGCTTATGCAGGGAGTGCTTGTGAAGAACGGTGGGTCGCCCACTGCGAACGCGGGATTTCATTGACGCTAATGCTGACTCGAGCTGCCATAAGTAAGTATTGAAAACATTGATCACTGGAGTCGGGCAGATTGAATTGGTCAAAAACTGGGAAAGGTGAATTCGGGCTCTAGCACGTCGTCGGGAGTAATGTCAATGTCAGCAAAAAGTGAATATTGTGAGGCTTCTGTTCCTTCACCTTCATGACACTATCGCTGAGTCGACGTTGATAGCAGTAAGAAAAGAGCTGTCGACAGCAATGGGACGTTGCCTGATCTTCGTCCGGTTTGTTCTCTGCACAAGCTGGTAAGATTAGATCTTCTGACCCAAAAGGTCTAGCTTGGCGCCTTGGGCTTGAGCACTTTCAACCTCGTCCCGCTACCACGACGAATGGCGTCGTTACTATCCTGCCCGAAGTGCGATATTATTGCACTCCATATACCACCCTCGCCCGAAATTTCCCCAATACAGTATCCCCCCTTTTATCCACCAACGATCCTCCACCAACGATCCTCCAGGAAGTCATGAAGAGGGTATCGCGAGGACCATCATCGCGTCGTCTATAATGGCTCTCACCGAGGTCGAACGCATCTGCAAGCAAGTGAATGGCATTATCACCACTTTGAAGAGCCAAGAAAACGACTACAAGGAGCATATCCGACTTCACCACGGTGCCATCTCTAAATCTCGACATCTCCCCGATGTTCTCGGCGAGATTTTCCAGCAGATCACCACCATGACCCTTCACATAAGCCGATCCGAGGAATTATGGACAGTCATGTAGCATGTCTAGATATTTTGAACGAAATGTATGACAAAATGGCAGAAGGTATGTGGGTCTTGAACTAGAGATAGGAAACCGGACGAAATGCGAGGTGCGATGTTTGGAACGAAAACGGGTGAATTGATAGTACAGTTGAGAAAATGCGAAATTGAGCGCTCACACGAGCGTAAAGCGCAAAGAAGTACCTAGAAAAAAATATAGGGATTGGGTGAGGAAAGATAAAATCGGGAGCCCATGGCAAGAAACGCAAGTGGCTGATTTATAACGAGCCGAACCCAAATACGTTCAAGATGAGCGTGTAGTACATCCTGAGGATCGAGATTTGAAAGAAGAGCGGAACGAGAGCATAGCCGGAGGTATGACGCTGAGTTAGGGGAAGTTGCCGCTGTAGAATGAGACGTGTCTCCATTGTTGTTATTGTCGTCGTCGGTGGTGGCGGCGGCGAGGGAGGAAAGCCGGATGCGTCGTCAGCCAGAGATGGGGATAAGATAACGGAAACAGGGGTGTGGGAAACATCTTTTCGATACTCAAGGGCTTCATCCACCTCTTTGACTGCTTGTTTCTCGACCACCATCTCGTAGGGTCCATCTAGTCATGACGCAGCAGTGTCGGCGGCGTCGCCCCAGGAGTCGGAGGTCAGGTTAAGATAGTGCAAGTATGCCACACAAGAACGACAGAGTTGCACCAAATATCCTGACGAGCAACTCCAGTCGTCACGTTCGATGGGCGAGGGTTTTCTTGGCGACTCAGAGGGTGGTTAAGGGAAGAGCTCATCCCGAACGAGCTCACTTTCGGGAACGCGCCGATCCTTCCTGTGCGACGCTTTGAGTCGGCGGCAGAAAGAGCGCCGAGGCTGCGCTTGAGGAGCACGACGCGATTGCAGCGGCTGTACGTCATTTGATCATCTGTCGTCATCAAACGGCGGTCGTAAGGCGAGGGTCAGCGACTCCCGAAAGGGAAAGGATACATGTTCTGAATCCGACTCTGTTGGCTCGAGAGAGTTGTAGCACAGACACCTCCTTCGTCAACCCGGGACCGCGAGCAACGATGTAACCATGCTAACCTAGTTCAGACAGAAGAAAGTTCAAGCGGAGCACACACAAGCCAGATTTACGGCTGAGCGTACGCTCAGTAGACAGCGAAGTGCAGCGCAGATCTGGGAGCCAGGACGCAGACCAGAGACCGAACTGGCCAAGACGGACACAGCCGCGCGTGCGGGCGCGAGCCAGAAGAAACCGAACCGAGAAACGGCGTTAATGCCTTCGTAGTGACCCATTATCACCTATCTCCAGTCCCCTTCAGCCTCTACTACACGAGCGCACACAAACCTTGTGGGAG
This sequence comes from Cyclocybe cylindracea, assembly GCA_013376435.1. NCBI lineage: Eukaryota > Fungi > Basidiomycota > Agaricomycetes > Agaricales > Hemipholiotaceae > Cyclocybe > Cyclocybe cylindracea. The sequence continues at coordinate 121,676 of MPNV01000573.1, forward strand.
AGCCCAAGAGCTCCTTTGAGACATCTGAGGCTTCCTGGGGAAAGCATTACAAATGCGCAGAGAGAGCTAGGACGTCCTTGCGTCGAATAGGAACACAAAGAGACGGCAACAGCGCACCACCGGGCCGCGAACTCACGGGCGCGCGTGGAGACGTGAATAAATAAAGGCGGGGAGCGATTCTGCACCCTCAAGCCTACAACGTCACGGCCGATGCCCGGAAAAGAGGAGACGCGTGTGATTGAGAGACCCAGACGTTCACGGATCGAAAACTACGGCCGCGCGAGCGAGCGAGAGCAGCGATACGGAGCAGGCTGTTTCCATTCTAGAAACAGGACGGGGCTCAACAGCGATCACGGCAAATACGTCACGAACCTGACCAACGCTGAGCGGCCGGCATGTCGAGAAATACTCACGCGATGGGCCTCGACAGACGTTGCATGACCAACAATTGCGGGCAGAAAGGCGGTAACGCGCACAACGGACCTCGACCAAAACGATCCGTGACCTACAAGGAGAAACATGTAACGACGGTCGACGCATAGAAAGAAAAGAGCTCAACGATATCAAGGGCGATAGACCATGAAAAAATCTATATAACATATATCAACCCACACCCCCACGATTCACCGGGAGTAGAGACGAGGGCGTCCATTCATGAGGCGCCACGCTTTGCCGCACTCCCGGAGCATGTCGAAGCATACCCCTCGAAACACTCCAAGCATCCTTTCAGACAGTGAGAACCAGCAATGACAGCCAGTCGGGTCTGGCTACTCAGGAACGAGGGTACTCCAAGACATGACTGTAAACTACGAGAGAAACAGCGTGTATCTCTGGGGGTTTTAAACTCCCCACGACACAGCAAAATCAACTGTACCAGTCGCTGGGCTCGTACTGCTTAGACCGCAGTATCTGAGCTCTGCGAGTGGAGTGCGCAACGAGAAACTCCAACATACCGTTTTGAAGACAAATGTTCTGGCATTGACACACTAAGAATTAAGCCCAATTGACAGACCGGGTGAACGCGGCAACAGCAATGTTTTTTTAAGACTATTGTGGATAAATCGACGCAAGCACCGGCCGCTGGCCAGGACACATTGCTTGACCTAGCAGGCAGCAAATCTAACGAACCCACCGACCTGATGCCCGACAAATAGTCATAGAAAGCGCGACCGAAACGCGCAGCGCCGCACACCTGCGCCGGATCCGTTTGTCGCACTCTCAGAATTCGGCAAAGACAGACGCAGAGGAGTTTGGGTCTGTGACAAAAAATGACGCGACAGTCAATTTAAGTGGGGAGATACAGGCTACCGAAGACTTTTCGCGGCCACTCAGGGGAATGCCGGATGTGTTTGCCGCTTACGTGTAATCATCGTTCGCGAAGCATTACAATTCGCCCTTGATCAACAACTAGTCGCCTCGGAAGTGCTCCAGCGCCTGCCGGCCCATCGCAAGTGACCCGAACGTTTGTGATCGCTTTTTTATGCCCGGATAGTTAGGGGACGCGACCGCAACACCGCACTCCGACGCTAACGTTGCATCTCTAGTCTGGGGAACCTATTCGAGACATACGGACCAACCGACATACCGCAGATCCCCACAGACCACTAGAACCAAACAAACGTGGACACAAGCCCCCCGTTGGCGGTACACTCGATCGACGAAATACGATGAGATAGATAAGATAATTCGAGGCTAATGACCTTGTGGGAACCAACTGTAGACACGAGTATGCGACTGAAGAACGAGCGGTTGCGCGGATAACACAAAACCAGAGGGACGACCGGCACGCGGCCGATCGCGTAACTCAAAGATACGGTCGATGGAAAGATGGAACCGTGATTGACGCCATGAACCTCTACCGACATAGCACCCGGAGATTGTAGTCCATCAGAAACGGTACACCCCTGAACGATCGATGACTCACTTCTCCGGAACTAGCTTAGCTAAACGATAGAACACATCCGGGCCACAGTACACTGGACCAAAAAAGAAGGCACATCGTCTTGGCGCGACTTCGTACCACCCAGCCCGCACCGTCAGCGCTCGCGGGCAGATACCATCGAAACACCCCCACTTTCACTGTTAAACTATTGGTTCTCTGCCCCCAATATTAAAGGCGCCTCACTAAAACAATCCAGTATGTTGGCACCCATATCTGACGTGAGAGACGACGAGCCGCTGCTCGTATGAGTCAAGAGCTCACGACGCGGCAAAGCCATATCTTAGTTGGATAACGACGGAGCCCCACACTGCATTAGAGAAAGCTTTCCACGTTCCATAAGCGCCGGCGCCCGGCCTCGTTTAAGTCGGACCCGAACTTCAGGGAAGTGCCCTTGCTCGCAGTCGCCGCCGAGAGGCTGTTCCGAGGTCAAGGCGTCGTCCCTGCTTGCGGATAAAACTCAGACAACCGAGTGGTTAACAGGGGATGCCCTTGGTCCGCTGTTTTGCGAAGCTTGCATCATCACGCCTCGCGACTTGCGTTATGGAACTACCGCTCCACTTGTTGACAAAGATATCCCAGATCCCTTGCAAAGACCGTCGCATCCCCGTTCCAATTCGTGCGAAACGACCAGTGCTTTGAGTCCTACCAAGTNCGACGCATTCGACGCGTTCTCGCTCTTCTCCGACTCCGAGTCTGACGCGACGAAGACGACGATGAGTCTTCATTGTCGCTGCTAGAGCTCGCTGCATCATTTGCTTTGCAAAACTGCTCAAATAAATCCCTCCCCACGAACTTGGAGCCGCTCCCTGAACTGCCGTGAACGTGGTTAGGACATCGTGCGCCGTTTTTACAATTCAACCACCTCCCCACCTAAAGGAGAAGGTCATCTGAGGAATAGAGGATATCTATTGGCCGTTCTGACCCACTTTGTTAAGTCAGTGGCGTCGCTCGTGTCATTAGAGACTCGCTCCGCATTGTGGTTGAGTTCGTTGAGTGCGCCCACGCCGCCTTAACTTGGTTAAGTCGGTAGCCCAGGGTAGGCTTCTCAACGCGCAACAATCTTATCGTTGAATCTGACCGCTTCTAACTTCATATTCGAGGTCCGCTGATGGTCGGCTTCGCGGCGGCGCTTGTTTACAGATGTTTTGTGCCAGGCCAAGCAGAGAGAGAGGAGAACTTAAGGTTTGTCGGAATAACATCGCATCAATATAACATAATATTTTCCCATCCGCTAAACTATCTATTTATCGATCTCCCCCCTTCTAGGATGCCGCTCCTCTCTCGTCGCTTGGACTGGGTAGGAGGCTGAGTATAAGGCTACACACTACAAGTCGTAGTGTATGCGAGTAAATCCTTTTCGCTGGTGTGTATCTTTTCTACAGGCGTTCTTGACGTGCCCAAGGACTCAGCAGAGATGTTCTTGCCCGTGTCTATTCAGATATCCAACCACGAGCGACCGTCGACGAGGTCGAAAAATACAGCATGACCTTCAAAAGGGCGGGAAAGAGGAAGGGAAAAAGTAAGGAGCGCGAAACGCATTCCTGAACCAAGACTAAAACCAAAGCCACCAAAAAACCAACCATGAAGTGAGACGGCTACGTCCAACGGTTCACATTCATCTTTGTCCAATTTGCAAGCCTTCAAGCTTCCTTCAACCTAATAACATAAATAGTTAACGGAAAAACAGAATGTAGGTACGACCAGGCAAGACGTATATGAGCAGGGAAGCAGAAAGGGGTACGCAAGAACGTTCCTGTCCGTTCGACACCGAGGCCGAGGCCGAGGGGATCTACGAGGTCAACATGCGGACCGGGACCGGCGGCTCCAGAGGTACGAGGTAGACAAGGAACACAAAGACGAAGAAGGGTAATTAAACATACTATTAAACAAGAAAGGGGGGGGGAGGGGAAAGAATCCGAGGATCGCACGACAGGCACTACCGACGAAAATTGAAATGCAATGTATCGAAATGAAGATGAAGGTGGGAGGGATTAGGATAGGGGTACGCGGGCTACGGCTACGGCTTCCGCTTGGTGATGGATGAGGAGAGGAACATGAGGCGGAAAGAAGGAAAGAGGAGCGTAGGAAAGGGGAGGAATAAGGAGGTCGTGCGGCGTACATATTCGTTCGTTGAGATGTATATATGCTGAGGGCAGATTGCATTGCGAGTTGAGGTGATGTGATATGATTTTTTCGATGATCATGTTCTGATGGACGGACGGCGCTGGACGACTCGGGTGGGTAAGAGTAAGAGTAAGACTCGGTGCTGTCATCCATCTCCCAAGGGCCAAGAACACGCTGGCAGAGATGGGGAAGGCAGCTGATGGATGGAGATGGTACAAGTTTTGAGTAAAGTTCCGCAACGAGGTTGTACTTTGGGCTTTAGTTTGGGTTTGGTATAGGTATCAAGATTTCAAAAAAAAGGAAAAGAAGAAAAGTTGAATCAACACCATAATAACAAGAATGAAATGATGAAAATAATAATGAAGAGAAGATTTCGAGAGGAGAGAGAGGACAATCAAACGAGAGGACAGGATATCATATCACAAATAATAATGGGGTTGGAGGGGGAGAGCACCGATGGACCGAAACCAGAGCAGATGAGGGAGGGGACGACGGACGATTAATGAATGACCAACAACCAAGCAACGACCGACGACGGACAATAACGACGATGAGGTGGCAACGACAGCAACAACGACGAGGGTGGGTGATAGAGATCGACGAGCACGACCAGGCAAGGCGACAAAGTGAGGCAGGTAGAACATAACATCAACCACCACCACCAGAGGACGATCAACGAACACCCGACGCAACTCAGCGCCGAAACGAAACAAGCAACGGCACGTCAACGTCAAACGTCAGAAGTCGCGCATCCTCGCCCATGTCAATCACTCCTTGGCGGTGGAAGCCGCATCACGCCCACCAAGCCCCACACGCACCAACGCCCGCCTACACTCGGTGATATCGTCGTCGCTGCCGCTGCGGATGTCGTGGTCGGTGCCGGCGTCGGAGGGGCGGGTACTGCTCTACAGCAGACCGCACTCCCGCAGGTGCAGTTGCAGCAGGATGTCTTGGATGGCGCTCAGGACGACTGTTGGAGAGGGAGAGAGATAACGTCAGCATTTGCACGAATGAAGATAAATAAACGGGCGATAAAGGCAGGTAGGTAAGTAGGCAAAACAGTAAAAATACGCCTCCATCCTCAACTCCGATGACAAACGAACGACAGCGCAAGAAAAAATAGACGACGAATAGACGACACATGGAGAAGACAGGTGGTGACGTACACTTGATCTGCTGCGTGTCCGTTGCACACGTATAGTGCGCATATATCTGCTTGGTCGCCGCGCTCTGGTTGAGGGAGACGAAGCGGTGGAGGAGGTAGTCGCAGGCCGCATCGTAGTTGTTCCCGCCCGTGTAATCAGGGAAGTAGTCTTCGAGCGGCGAGCGCGGCAGCTTCTCGGCGAACAGGTCGATCTTGTTCAGGAAGAGGATCTAGAGCGCGAGAAGAGGTTATGTTAGCGTTTTGTTAATCTAGGAGGAAGGAGAAAGAAGACATACGATTGACGTCTTGACGAACCACCGCGAGTTGCATATCGAGTCGAAGAGCGTGAGGGCTTCTTGCATACGGTTCTAGAAGGCACATTAATGACGAAACACAATCAAAGTCAGAAGGGGGTGAGGAAGACATACCACGCTCTCATCCTCATACAGCATCTGATCGTACTCGCTCAATGACACCAGGAACACCAGCGCCGTCACATTCTCGAAGCAGTGTATCCACTTCTTCCGCTCGCTCCGCTGGCCACCGACATCGAACAGCTTGTATGTGAGCTCGCCGACCTTGAACGTCGTCTCCGTGATACCCGTCGTCTTGACACGCGAGCGGAGGATGTCCTGGTCGGTCGGCATGTATGACGGCGACGCCATGCGTTCGATCGAGTTGAAGTAGTACACCGCGGAGTCGTTCAGCTGGAACTCGCGGGCCCTGCGCACGGCCTCTTGCACGGCAGGGTCACGCCATAGCGAGCGGATGGCATCGGCTACGTCCCGTGGGAGGGTCTCGGCCTCGATCTGACCAGGAAGGGCGACGATGGTGGCGCGGCGGGCGTCGTTTTGGGGCTGGAGAGCGAGGTCGAGCTGGGGCAGGGCGTCGAGGATGGCTCTATAAGGGGTTACACAGGGGAATGGCGTGCTAAGTATCGGAGCATATGATACTGATGGCCGAGGAGAGGACGCACCGCATGGATTGGATGGTGTTGGAGTAGATGATCTCTTTGTACGAATCCCGCTCCGAATCGTTGTAGCCGCCGTGGTGGATGAGCTTCATCTGCTTCAAGACAGTCGACTGTGGGCCACAAATGCCGGATCAGTAAGCATGAATGTGCATGATGGATGGGAGAACCGGGCCATGCAAATCTGTGGGCGGTGGTCCACAGAACGAAAGGTAAAGGGATAGATTGGGAAATGCATAAGGAGAGGGATGTGAAAAGGGATGTGAAGAGAGAACAAGGGCCTGGACCGAAGGAGAAACACGAACCTTGCCCGACTCTCCAGCTCCCAACAGCAACATCTTAATCTCGTTCTTCGCCATGAGACGGTCTCGCTTCAGTTGGTTCTCAATCTCGTCATTACCTGGAATGAAGAGAACGGTTCGTCAGTACCCTGTTCTTCGTCCATACACCAACAAGGGTCGCTCCCGCCGTCCATGCTGGTAACCACCAGCTGCCAACATAGCAACGACTCCTGCAGGCTCCTCCGAGGGCAGAAAAGGGCACTCACGGGCCTTGGCCTCATCATCAACACCGGTAGACTGTACACAACCCATTTTTGCGATGTGTTGTCAGGGGGTTACTAGGAAATTAGGATAGGGCGCTGGGGCGAGGAGGTGAAGAGAGCGTCGTGGGCAGGGGTCGCAGCGGGCCTGGTGGTGTGGGGGGCGCAGCAGCTGGCGAGGGGCGGGGGCGGAGAGAAGAGGTGGTCGTCGGGGGGAAAGGAGAGATGGGGGAGGCCGAACAAGTGGTCGCGGAAAACTCCCGTCCCCTTTGTTTTTCCGTCCAAAAAAGGGTCCAATTGGTCACTTTCTTCCCACACCCAAATTTGCTCGCTTATGTAACGTCTCCTCAGCCCCTGTTTGGTGCTCCCGCGCTCCCTGCCATAGCCTCGTCTGCCGTTTCATTCCTCTCCGACGCCCGAACGTATACTCTCTTCCGATGTCCTCGTCCGTCAGAGCTCTGCACAACTTGAGCCCGGGCGCTGTTTCGTCTGGCAGCATCAGCCCCCGCTCCAAAGCTAGCCCCGAACATTGTGCAAGGCAGACACTTATGGCTCCGCATCACCATCGGACCAAGGTCTATTTTCCTACAGAACCTCGCCCGAACGAGGAGTTCGGCCTTTCTGTCTTGTTCCCAACGTCCAAACGTTCCAAAAACACCTATCAGAGGGAAAATAGACCGAGATCATCGCGAACCCCCGTGCTTCCTGCTTCCATCATGATGTCCATCGACCTATCACCCATTCCAGCTCCCGTCGAAACACGAGTGGTCCTTCGTCGTCGCCGACGCGGACGACGGATGAATACCCGTACCATCGTATCATGTGCGTCTCGCACTCCGTAAGCTCCTCGTAAGGCCATGTCATACCCAACGACACCTACTCCAACTCCAAATCTCCAACATTCTCGTTATTTACTCCTTCAATTCGAACTCCTGACTATCTTCGCGGCTCGCATTCCAGCTCGGGCAGCTGCAGCACTAGGCTCTAGCAGGCGATCATCACGTACTTACTTCTCGATAATGTACCCGACCGCGCCAGTGACAACTCTAAATTTGCCTCCATTCCACCCTTCGAAGTTCGCTCACTCCTAGGCCTTCGCCCACGCCAAAAATCTAAAATTGTTTTCACGTTTCCACCTTTTCTCCCTCCCCCTCAGCGCCCTCACCTGGCGCCAAGCGCCACGACCGTCGGACTGATTGCACTTGAATTGCCTAATCCGCACACAAGGCCTCCGTGGCGCTGCGTGGTGTGGAGCGGGCGAGTCTGGGTCCTTTGTCTAAACCGTCTTGTTCTTTTTCCTTTCTCGCCATGATCACCATGAGTTGACACGCTCAAAGGACAGGACAAAGGCGACCACAAACGCTACTACAAAGTGTGCTACGAGCGCCACACAGCACTCTCTAACACCGCACCTGACGCTAAACGGCAACTCTCTTGTCCGTTACATAGGTATGTTCCTCTAGTCTCTAACGTGTTCATTTCATTTCATTTCGCGTGGATTACAGCACGTTTTGACGCTTGTTCGCTGCTTGCTGTCTTCCGCCCTCGAGCCCCCTTTCCACCGCCTCCATTTCCTCCATGTGGCGTTTTATTGCACCCAATCGCCCCAGTTACGATAATGTTCTCCATTCTCGAATACGTCGTGGGCCCGTGGCGCTTTCGCTGTCGTTGACGGTGTCTCTTAGGAGCCTAAAGCCGTTGTGGGTCCCCATCGTTTCGTCATATACGTATAGGTAAGTCTTCTAAATCCTAAACCTTCTCGTTTGTTTCTTCTCTGAACTCGCTTCTCTACGTTCTCTTTCCTTCTTCTAAGTTCTCGACACTCGACGCTTCTACGACATCCAGAAACGGCAAACCGCACCCCAGCTCAATCATGCTGACCCTGCAGGCCCATCGCCCATCGCCCATCTTCCCCTCGTCGAATTCTCATCAAGCTTGAATCAGCTCGAAACAGCGCTCTTGTTTTTGTTTTTCTAAACCCGAACGTCTCCCCACCTCCAACATTTTCACCTAATTGCCTTTGACCTCCCCGGCCCCGGCCCTACGTTTCGACTTTCCGGTCTCCGCCAGTCGGCATTCATCCTGCTTCTTGGCGTCGGAAATATGCTCGGCGTTTTGATGCCATCACCGCCAATTTCCTTCCGTCTTGGGGAATATTTTCCGCCAAGCCCCCGGTGTCTTTGGCTGGCCGTGCCGGACCTCGGTCCCTGCTATTGACCTGCATCAACTCGCCTTTAGGCTTTCACCCCGATTTTCATTGAGGCAAGGTTCAAGTTGTGAGATGGCGGACGAGGTGCGCTTCTCCGATCTCTCCCAAGTGCCGAAGCTGAAGTGGTGTGTAAAGTCCATTTGCGCTCGGCGGCACCTTGGTCCTCGAAACTCGGATCCGTATACCTCAACTGAATAGCTCCTGGCCTCCGATTTTGGTGCTGGTCACTGCGCAGAATCTCGACACAGAATCTCGACACAGACCCTCTCCTGGGCACGCGGCGCCTAATCACTTACCCTCTGCCATCCTCTCCAATTGGTTCCTATGGCTCATTCAAATTGGCGACCGTTACGCTTGAGATGGCCCAACACACGTCGCACGCGCCCTCCTCCGCGCCCACATCTTGGATGAATCGAGAGTCGGGCGTACTTTTTTCACTGCGCACACGTGGCTTCATCCATGTCTAAGGACTGCTTTACTGGGGGGCGCGTGCGTGTGTGCTTGCTCCTTAACGGCGAACTTCTGGTACCAGTTCCATTCAACTAGATGTCTATTTTCTCGAACTTGACGCCGCTTCGTTTTATGCCTCGTGGAGACTCGACTCGACACGCCCGCCTCTTCGCGGACACCTCTGGACCTCGCGTACCGTTTGTACCCCGCTCGAGACTGTATCTCAATACAACATCTCAATACAACACGGTCACTCGTCTCTGGCTATGCAGTGGCGAACCTTCGACATCTGTCAGAACTCAGCATCATACTTGATCCAAAGCACGAGCATCCTGTTGATCGAATCAAACTTGGGGCAGAATGTGAACCTCGAACAATGATCTACTCACCTTCGGATGTCGGATCTTCTGGGCTCTATTATCTGGACTCGATTATTTGGGCAATGAAGAGGACGCACGCGGGAAATAAGGTCGACTTGCGCGACCCACTCAGACTGAGAGCATGGCTCTGAACACTGTGACTGCTCGAGTTATTTCTCGCCGTCCACCTCTAGCTAGCTTTGGACATTTAACGAGGCTTGGACGATCCTCCCACAACATCAGCTCAAGGCAGTGTTCATGTTCATCACCACCCCCCATTGACACGTGTATTCTTGTACGTTCCTTGAGTGCCAGTATGCTTAGGTATGTTTTAGTTCCCTTTACATATACATGCTTACCCCGTTCCCGGTGTTCTCGCTAATGCGATTATATTCTAGTGATTCTACAACCATCCCGAGTCGACGCCTATGTATCAGGTGGCGATGCGCCTCTGCTTCGAATAAGCTCCCTAGGCTCGTTGGTGTTTCGTCTCACGAATTTACTCATGAGAACATCACCATCTCTCAGCTCTTCGAAACCTGGGCTTGGAAACTCTGAGGTCAAATGCCCTCCAGATATTCACATCGTCCCAAACCCAAGAGCACCTCGTTCTCCACAAGCCCCATGCTCCAGGTGACGTCTTCGAAGCCCGATGTCTATTCTGTTTTCCTGAGCCCCACGCCGGGCATGCACAGCACATCAGCCTATCTATCATCCACGTTCCGTCGAAGGCTCTGCCTCGCGGAATCAAGTCCTCAATCGGAGAGCCGTCGGTCTGATCCTTAAATAGTCATGGGTTCTGGTCTGGATGAACGAAAATTACTCAGAGGGCCTCCTCGCATATCCCGCTCCAGCGGGGAAAAAACCGATTATGGAGCTAGGGTCGGTAAAACCAGCATGAGAGATATTATTCAGATTGAGATTCACCAGAAACACAACTCATCGATCCTTTTATAGAATAGGGTGGGAAAATGCGTCCGATAACAATCTGCTCAAACTTGAACTTGCTCCTCGACCACCTCATGATCACCGTGAGGGCTTCAATCGACCAACTCACGATGGAAACCCGTCCAAATCCGAGCACAGATACCCTAGTTATCCCACCACCACCCGACATATCGCCCATTTTGACCCTCATTACCAACGATCCACCGGAGCCGCAAGAAGAAGCCATCGCACACCAGATCATCGAAACTTCGACAAAGCGCATCTTGGAGTGCGACGAACTCATCAAAGTTCTCGATACGCCAACCGGGCAACTCAACGAGGGGCTGGCGAGTGTCAAGTCTCGTCGCGCAGAATACGTAAGCTACGTACGGCTGCACAAAAACGTGGTTGGAAACATCCGTCGTGTCCCATCGGACATTTTGCTGGAGATTTTCTTCGACATTGTCAGAAACGGTCGCGGGCATGATATCTGGAGTGTCCTCGAAGTTTGTCGGCGTTGGCGTGACATTGCACTCGCCACACCAACACTTTGGTCTACGTTCCGCTATGACGAGCATGCGCGATTCAATACCACCCTATCTCGTCTCTCAAGATCACTCAAATATGCTCGATCGCTTCCTCTTCAACTTAGTATCGGCGATTACTGTCGTAAAGTCCGCGAACTTGTATTCCTTCACTCAAAGCAGATCATTCATCTCGAAGTATCCTTGCCTCTGAAAATGAGGTCGACATTCTGTTTCCCTTCGACTACCGCGCTGGTGCAGTGGGATTTGCTCAGGTCTCTTAAGCTACGGGGATTGCAGATAGAATCTCGTCAAATCTCCGTGTTTCAGCGCTCGCCTCTTCTTCAAGACGTCGAGGTCACTACCAAGATGGGAAGTGTCTTGTCCCATATCGACGAACTCGCTCTCCCCTGGTCTCAATTATGCAAGTTTTCCGGAGACAGATTAGCCTTAGGTTATGCCCTCTCCATTCTTCAAGCAGCTCCCATGCTTGAAGAATGCGATTTCGTCTTAGCCTCTGACTATCCTCACTTCAATCTTCCGCCTTTCTGTCACAGATCTTTGTCCAGGCTTCATATTCGTCCGGAAGATCAACAAATTGCGCAGGACTTCTTGAACCGTCTGATTTTGCCATCCCTCAAGAAGCTCTCTGTAGACATCTGCGTTTTGGACCTCCAAATCGTCTCCGACTTCATCAAGCGCTCGTCCTGCAAACTTACCTTTCTCAGCCTTCCCGAGGCCTATACAGACTTATCTTCTCCAAGTTATCGTTATCCTGCCAGCGCCATTCATCACCTCCTCTCCCTCGTACCCAACGTGATCGACCTCTGTATTCCCTTCTCCGTTGCCTTCGTCCAGACTACTCTCACATCAATCCCATCACTTGTCCCCCAACTGCGCCATCTTTATCTCGAATGTGCGAATTCAGATCCAACAACCGCTGAGCCAGCCATTCGCGACGTCGCTTTAGCCGTTGCCAGAGGAGATCTGTCCACTCTCGAAACACTAATATTGGACTCTTGGGACGTGCCACTTTCCGACATGATTAATACCTCGTCAGACGAAGCCATATATGAAGAGCTGCTTGATCAGTGGTTCGACAAGCTCTGGGAAGTGTCCCTTGCGTTCAAGCCTCGATATCAACGGTGCAGTACGACTCCTGATATTGATGTAGGTTCTCTGTTTTGCCTTCATTCAGGACTGACCTCGCTTCTATAGCTCGACCGCACATTGTCCCTGATTGAATCCCGACAGGATATTCCGCCTCTGTACTTATGCCAAGACGTGCGTTTTGTTTCATAACTACCCGTATGGTGGGGCTGACCAAAATGGTAGTGTGGCCAGGGAGTCATCTCGATGCTTGAGCGGATATTAGAGAAATTGACAGAAGAGGTCTGTACGCATCGTGAGCGTATTTCAAATATTCTTTCTAGATGGTCCGCATGCATGTCGGACTTTCTGACCTCGGTCGGGTGGATGGAGGACAAGGACAGAGGATTTTTTGTGTATGGGCGCCGCCCGGGGTCCCTGTATGTTAAAATTCGTAGTCGAGATTTGCAGGGCCGGCGATTTGCCTCGTTTGCAGTGGAGGATGGATATATTACACTACATTGAATACATTCTCGAAATCGAACTTACGTATCCGGATGGTCTTCGTATGGCCAAAATAGCGCGGGTTCGTCCACAAACTTATATTCTCCGTCAATGAGATCTCTCTCGCGGCCGTCTTCATCTGGTAATTTTAAACCCTTGGGTAATGGAATCGAGGTGCGTCTCACTTACCTCCTCGGGCTCTAAGATGCAATAAGGAGCGAAGCCCATGCCGGATCCATCTATTGCTGTTAACGTTTGGTTGGCTGCGAAACGCCGCTGTCCAGACATCGAGCAAAGAATGAGCACGACGGATAAAGTGGTATTTGGACTCTTGCGGTATCTTGCAGGAGTCGAGGAGCCAGAATTTCTTGAGGATGCTCAATGCCCTGACCTAAGTATAATTGCTGGGTAGCTCCCAAGACGAGAGGAAGAAATCCGACATACCTCGATCAACTTAGGATCATCTATCTTGATTGATTCTAGCGCAGAGAGGAGTGAGTCGAGCTTCCGCCCAGCCCTCCAGTCAGACAGAGCTTGAAGGAACCCTTGATGTCGTCCTGACTTGTACGAGGCGGTCAGGACGTCTAGCTCGGTCAAGAGGTTGGATAAGTCTTCGTAAATTCTTTGATTACTGGCTCGAGCGACGTCGAGTATGGACGAAGCCTCTTCGCACGTCGGTGCGTCAGCGAAGACGAGGCGTATGGCCTCAAGGGGCGGATGGTCCAACTGAGGGTCATCGTATTTTGACCGATTGTCGATAAGCTTGTTGATTGAATCGAAAGTTGATGCTGAAGGTGAGTAAATGATGAGTTTGCATAGGCGAGGAACTAGCGAGCGTTGGCCAGGAAGACGGCAGACAATGAGTTTTGCGATCTGAGCGAGGTCCTCACTTGGGATGTCGTTGCATTCAAGTTCGACGAGGTACGGTGTGCGTAGAAGTAGGTGGGTTAATTCGAGGGGTTTGGGAGGCTTCGCATAGATAGCGAGCCGACGCAGGTTCAACCTCGACCCAGCGGTACCAGACCGAATAACTAAGTTCGTGATATTCTGGAAGAGGCGCGTTGTGCCTGGATGTCGCACACGGAGCTCCTGGAGGCTGGGCAGCGTGAGCTGAGGGAGAATTGAGATCGAGGGGTGGTGGTATAGGCGGATGTCGAGGTGTGTGAGCCGCGGTAGCGTTGCTTTGCTTACGTGAACCAAGAGCGAATCTGGCTGGGCCGTGATATATGTAAGGTGTTCAATGGGATTTCCATTGTAAATGATGAATGGAATGCCGATGGCTCGACCTGAACGCTCCTTGTATTTCGTTAACTGCTTCCAAGGAAGCCTGAGGAGGAACAATGTCGGGCATTCGATTTCGGCTGTGCGCAGGCAAGGAGCATTCTCGAATGCGTAACATGGCCCTGCATAGCGTGAGGTGGCAATATGAAGACGTAGACTCTCCAGCATGGGCACATTGCTGCGAACAAGACGCGTTGATATTGGTTTCAGAGCGGAAGCATCAGCCGTTATAAATGCGTGTTTCCAGCGTTCTGAAGTCCGGAAATAAAGGTTCGCCACGGGGTGAATATCGGGTCCTGAAAGATTACTGAGCTGAAAAGAATAAAAAGGTACTGTCGGCATGACTTGAAGGAGGTGTTGGCTGAAGGCAGATGTATCGTCGTACTTCTGGAGGCGCAGATGAGGGAGAAAACTGTGGAGAAGTGGTATCGAGAATGCAGCAAGGCGCCAAAGACGGCAGACATGGCCGAGCAAGTAGGGAGGATTGTCGAGATCGGGACGAGGATCGTCGACGGCATGGATGATAATTTCACGAATCAACTCGACTGGAAGCCGTCGAACAGGCGTTATTATTGAATATCCCTCCCGAATAAACGTTTGAAGAGCACCGATGCACTTATAGTCTTCACCGTACTTCGACAGCACTCCTTTAGAATCGACCTCATCCTTTGCCCTCGAAATCGCGGCAACGACCAGCGCCTTCTCTTCTGTAGTGGGTTCATCGTTAGCGGAAAGGAGCCGAGGTACAGGATGGACTAGAAGGCTTTCGAAGGATTGGTGATTCATGCCTGCCTTAAGGTCGGTGTGGGTGGTGACGATGAAGCACAGCCTCCACTCTCAGCGTCGCTTTGACCGAAGACTTGATGGCAAACAGTGGCGCATCAAAAATCCGTTTTCGCCTGGGCGTCGGGGAGGCATGAAGGGCGGAAACATTTATCATCTCTTAGAAGAAAGAGCTCAGGTATGATTTATTCACTTAATGCCACCCGCCAATATGACAGCAAAAGTCGCTGTTATAATTGCCCCCAACACAAAGCTTACTGCACCAACCTCTACGGTCGAAACGGGGTAGTAACCCAAGACAAGAGCCTTCTGGACAAGGAAGAATCGTTTCGTTCCTGGGTTCAAAAAGGTGGGGGGTGGAGGCAAAGGTGGCGCGTCAGATAGGAGTGTGGGCATCGAGGCGGCGTCAGTAGAAGAGAGAGAAGAGAGAGCTGAACTCACCGACGTAGAGAACCACGATCGCAGTCAGGATTGTTACAACACCCAGTGGAACAGCGTAGACTCTTGTCCCGTGTCCAAGATGCAGAAACTGGATGAGGGCTGTGGAGACATATTGAACCCCAGAACGGCGATTTGAAATGGAAGGGACGAATTAAAGATAGACCGGGCATGGGTAAGTAAGGTTGGAATAAAGAAAGGGGGCAAGTGGCCAATCGTAGCATGACTTACCGACGCCAGCAGAAGCAAGTCCAAGACTTGTCCTCACGTACGCGAGATACGTTCTTTCCGAAGCCAAATGGTCCCTTGCGACACTGCCCGAGTTCACAAGATTCAGCTCGACACCTGTGATTGCACTGCGACGTCTGGCATTCTCCTCCTCATTTCTTGGGGATCTTGGGTCTCTATTCTGCCCATTTCTCGAAGCTCGTCCACGTTGGCTGCTCGGAGATGGAGGAGGAGAAGGCGCAAGGGAGGATTCATCGGACGCAGCGACAGCGTTATGAAAAGATGGGGCAGGAGATCTACCGTGATTTGTGCGTATTCACAACAGCAAAAGCATGAGAACTTCAGCGACACGACGCTCAATGGTGAAAAGACGCACCTTCGCTTCCGACCCCAACCCAACAGTGGAGATCTCTCACTCAACCCCGCTTCCTCATTTACCGTCGCCGCTTGAAAGTTCTCGTTCTCAACTGCAGTCGTCGTCATGTGTTCACATATGCGCGAGGGTCGTGGATGGAGAGGAAGAAAAGGACACGATAAGAGTCTGGTGGAAGTCGTCAGCGGCCATGATATTTGTAGAAGAATGTCGTCAAACGGCGCAGGGACCACTCGAGGCGGAGTGTGACGGGGCGCTGAGATAAGCGAGTCCCGGCACACGAGAGCCTCAAAGACAGGGTAAGACGATGAATTCAAGACTGACTACTCTACGATCTACCTACGTCCTTATATACTGATCTTGTTATCTTATCGGTTATCTTATGTAAATACTTATCTAATCCTAATCCGTTCCATACGCCCTCCAGGAATTGTGAAACAATTTCTACGGAAGAGTGAGGAAGAAATTACCAAAATCCTTGTTGTGTGACTTTCCCTTCCTTTTTCCCTTCCCATCGTTGTGGCGGTTCCTGGAATTGTTCGAGGCCGAGTTTAGAATGATGTCGTTGACTTGGGTTACACGCTTGGGTCCTCCGAAAGACCGACGGACATTGAGGGCTTCTTCGAGGTACTTGTCATTGGGAAAATCAACCCTAATTGGGAACAACGCAGTCGACGGTGGCGAGATGACCTGTCCGCTGACGTCGAGTACCGTGAGGCGATTCGGTTGGACGGGGTCGCGATGGAGGAGGCTGACGAACTCGCGATAGCCAAGCGGCTCAAATAGGGGCTGAGCTGGTATCTCCGGAATGGAGACGGCCTTGTACGCAAAGCTAATGAAAGCTTTAAGGGTGGCGGCGTGGATGGAAAGTGTTTTGCCGGTGTCGGGGTCGAGTATTCCGAAGTGGAAATCGTCGAGGCGGGTGATGTAGGCGAAGCCAGCGACGGGGACGAAGAGTGGGATGAGATTCCCACGGAAGTCGACGGGGCGTATAATGCCTTGGACGATTGGAGGTGGCCCGACAGAGGGGTGGTCGGTGACGGGGTTGTGTGCGGAGCCATCGAGTTGGCCCGTGAGAGGAGCGTGGCCGAAGACGGGGTTATAGTGGGTGGTGACCCCGTTGGTGTCTGCGTCGGCGGTGTCAGGCACTCCGTTGATCGATAGATTGCCCATAGACTCCGTAACTTGAGCGGGGGCGATCTGAGAAGCAGAGGATTCGTTGGTGATGGACATTCTGTGTGAGTGTTTGCCCTGGACAAGTAACACAAGTCCAATATATAGGTACACGACAAAGCACATGGGCGCTTGTCGAGCATTGTGACATCGTGTCCTTGTCTTCTCAAAATCTGATGTCAGCGTCATTGATCCAACAAAAATTTGAGGATCATTGCTATCTATTGTGCCCAGACCTCTAGAAAGTTCTGAAATATTCTTTGCCCCCTTTGCTTCTAGGTACTGTTGAAGCTCAGTTAGATGGCTTACTTGACTGTGTGGTAGCCAAGTTTTGTCTCCGGATTTCCATAGTACTTCAAAAATTGAATTTTGACCTTCATTTTTATGAGATATAATTTTCTCTACTGCCCATTCGCCCTCCAAGTCTTCGAGATCGAAGACTTGAGTGTCCAGACGACCCGGGAACAACCGGTCATCATTCGGAATGTGTATCCTCAGTAACGAGGAGTGGAACACATCATGTACTCCTCGCTTTGTAAGACTAGGCGGAAGTTTAATCCGAAAAGAATTGTTACCGAAATCCTCAGTAATGAGGTATGGCCCGATGAACCGCGGAGCCAGTTTCCGACTCAGGCCTTTAGGTAGATTAATGTTTTTCGTTGAAATGTAGACATAATCATTTAATTTGAATGGGGTGACGATCCGCTTTCTATTAGCATTACGGACCGACTTCACGCGAGCTGCTATGATCGAGTCATGTGCTCGCATTATGGCACTCTTCATTCGCCTCGCAAAGGCCCGTACACCAGGAAATTCGGATGGCTTGTTTGAGTCCCAAATGAATGACCGAGGCATTCTTCCCATGTTAAGGAAGAACGGTGCGAAGCCAGTGCTCTCCGAACGAGCAGAATTAATAGCAAATTCAATTGCCGGTAATTTCTGCACCCAGTCTTTCTGCGTCTGCCCGATGCAGTGGCGAATCATTTGGCTGACAGTTTTGTTCGCGCGCTCAGTAGCGCCGTCTGATTCC
The DNA here is from genome assembly GCA_013376435.1 of Cyclocybe cylindracea. Lineage (NCBI taxonomy): Eukaryota > Fungi > Basidiomycota > Agaricomycetes > Agaricales > Hemipholiotaceae > Cyclocybe > Cyclocybe cylindracea. Next base: position 139,765 of record MPNV01000573.1, read on the forward strand.
GGGTGATAAGCGCTCGACATGTTGAGCTTCGTTCCGATCAGTTTATGCAATTCTTCCCAGAAGTGACTGGTGAATAATGTATCACGGTCACTCACAATAGACCTCGGCAGGCCATGGTGCTTATAGACCTCCGAGAATATTAATTCTGCAACGTCCTTTGCCGTGTAAGTTGTTCTTGAGGGTACGAGGTGAACCAAACCTGAAAATAGATCAATGATGACTGTGATCGAGTCAAAACTTCCGTCGCGATTGGACGATTCCGGGAGCGGTCCGACGAAATCAATACCAATTGATTCCCATGGTTGCCCAGGAATATCTAACGGGTTGAGCAGGCCATAAGGTTTATGATTATTATCTTTACTGTGCTTGCAAGTCCTGCAAGTCTCACAATACTTCTCAATGTCCGGAGACATAGTTTTCCACCAGACATACTCATGAAGATAATCATAAGTCTTCTTGAAGCTTAGGTGGGCGAGAACGGAGTGACCCTCCGAGATCACGATCTCACGGATGCTTCTATTAGCCACTTTCACATTTGGGATGCACAGAAGACGACGAGTCTCCTGTTTGAGGTATAGCAAACCTCCAGTCTCATCATATTCAAAGTTTTTGTATTCCTTTGGTTTCTCCACTATTGGTTTGAACAAGGGGTCATCCTTGTATCGACCCTTTATTGCCTTCAAGACATCAATCCCATCTAAATCCGCTGTCAGATTGAGCGGCGGGAATTCCATGGTATCAATCTCGTCCTCGTTGACGGTCATGGGAGAAGTGCTATTATTAGCACTCTCCTTCTCAGGTACAAGCCGTCCGTCTGGAGTTCGTTTTGGAATCCGGATCGCGAGCTTCTCGGGGCCCTTGAGGGTAAACATATCCTTCACTCGTGCAGCAAATTCATCTGAGGTTTCTGGGCGCCTAGTTTCAGCGCCTTCGCGTTCCTGTACGCGCTTAGATTTCCTTCCCACAAAGTTGATGTTCATGGAAGCACACTCGGCTTCCATCCCCACCAGAACAGGTGCCGCGATTAGATCAATCACGCCATGCAAAGAAGCACTGGGGTTTTCTTGCTCATCATGCTCCGTGTACTCCCCAGGCGCACGCACTGTCCCGGGAGCGTCATTTGAATATATCCGTGAGAGCGCATCGCTGAGGATGTTCTCGGAGCCAGGAATATACACAACCTCAAAATTAAACATTCCAAGCTTCTCCAGCCAACGCGCCCTCCGTCCGGAAAGGTCACGATGATTTAATAAAGTAATGAGCCCCTTGTGATCCGTGAACCAACGGAATTTCATTCCAAGTAAAATGTCTTGATACCGCATCATGGTTTCTAATCCAGCCAACATTTCAATTTCATGGACAGGATAGTTCTGCTGAGCTGGGGACAACTTAGCAGAGTAAAATGCTGCGACTGGCGCTGTCTTCCAGTCATGGCCCTGACTAATCACCCCTGCAATGCCTGTGGCACATCCATCGGTGATTAAATTAATAGGCGGAGCGCCCTCCGAGTGGTCGATTGGGCGCCTATGGTGGTTTCGGCACTTACTTGCGAGTGCCTTTACTTCTTCGAATGCCCGTTGATGTGTAAAGTCCCACCGGAATGGTACAGATTCACTCGTTAAAGTATGCAGAACCCCCATGGGGATCCGCCCTTGTGCAATATCGTCGGCAAGGTACCCTGCAGCTCCAAGGAATCCCCTGAGCAGTTCACGGTTAGTTGGCACCTTCCATCGGATCAATGCATCGACCTTATGTGGGTCCATTTGGATGCCATCATCATCAACAATCCGCCCAAGGATCTTCACGCGCTTGGAAAGAAAATCAAGTTTTCCGGCGGAAAGGTAAAATTTCTCTCGTCGCAGAACATCCAAAATGGTAAGTACGTGTTGTATGTGCTCCTCGAGTGTGTCCGAGTAAATGACTATGTCATCTAGATACACATCCATGAACTTCCCTATGTAAGGGGAAAATATGTGATTCATGAGTGCTTGATAGGTAGCTGGGGCATTGCAATCGCCAATTTGGATAACATGACTCACCATGTTGCCATTCGGTGTTGCAAAAGCGGTCTTCCATACGTCAGAGGGTTCGATCCGAACCTGTTCATAGGCGTCTTTGAGATCCAAAACGGATCTGTACTTCTTCGAAGCGACTCGGCGCATGATGCCATCAATGTCTGGCAATGGGCTTGACATCTTCTTTGTGTTGGCATTCCGTGGCCGCAAATCCATTACAGTGCGTAGTTTGGGTGTTTCTCCGGGCTTGGCAGGCTTCGGGATGAACATGATAGGTACAGAGTTTCGTGCATTTGTCACCTCCCATCTCCCAGTCCTTATGTATGCATCCCTTTTGTCAATCCACTGATTTTGGAAAGCTTCAGGGCATCGAGACGCACGCCAAGGATATATTTTGTTCTCGTCTATCAAATCTATGCGATGATTAATCGCTCGCAGCGGTGGCAGTTCAGTTTCAGCGGCCATCCGGCACAAGGGTTCCGCTTGTTCACGCAAGAAGCGCCGTACATCTTCAAGATTTTCCTCTCGTAACTGAGCCGTTCTCGAGGCAACGGTCTTAACCATGGCACCTTTGATAGGTAGTGCCTCGTTTGAACCAATAAGCACTCTCGTTGGGTTGAAACCAACCATAACCGAGTGCTGATAGAGAAATGGAGTTCCGAGTATCAAGTCATAGCTAGATAAGTTAATTATATCGAAATTTCGTCTCTCCTTAATGCCTTGATAGGTGAAATTAACTTCTGCCCGATAGTTGACCTTGGAGCGCGATCCTAAGACAGCTAATTGGACCATTAATGGTGTGGAGAGTTCGATTTTCTTGGCCCTTAACTGGTCTGCTAATGTTGTAGACATGAAATCACAGAGTGAACCGGTATCTATAAGCGCTCGTGCTGGTTGTCCATTCACATTCACGACGACAACGACGGGATTTGGCACCACCCGAGATGGATCTTTTACCCGAGCTGCATTTCGTTGTGCTGCAGGTAGGACTTCAGTTTCGATCTCTTGATTGTTTAATTCAACGAATTCATGCACAGATTCGTTTTCTTCATTGCTGAAGTCGTCCTCCTCATTGGAGCTGTAAGAATCGACCAGGAAGTCGACGAAATCGTCATATTCGATGCAGGTTTCGATAAACTCATCATTCTCTGCTAAAATTTCGATGAAATCATCGTTTTCTCCGTCTCCCTCGCCCTCCGGCTTTTTAGAACTGAAAAGTCCATCCAAACCATAGCTAGGCAAGTCTTCGAGCACAGAGAAGTACATTTCCTTCAATTTCTTCATCAGCTTCTTGTAATACCAATTCCCAACATCACATTGACTATTCTCAAAGTCTAGAGGCGACGCTTCAAAGATTAGACCAAGATTAAAGTCAAACAACAAGTATGACTCGGTCTCATCCCTCCAGTGAATGTCAAATCGCGTAGTTCGCTTCTCTCGAGCTGAATGCGAAAGATCCAAGTATTTTCTGAAGGATCGACCCGTGTTGAGCTTCCAGGCCGCATTCTTGGCCCACAGGTGCGAAAATTTCGTTTTCTTGTGCCATCTCTTGAGGGGTTTGACACGTACACGTGTAGCCTGCGTCCTCTTGATCGCAAACCATCTCCCTAGCAAAAAATCCGGGCGAAAAAGCGTTCCGATTTCGAGGACTTCGTCCTCACAAGTAACATCATCCATTATTACTATATCTCTACCTCCATTGGTCGCATAAACCGTAAATCGATTCAAGATTTTGCCTTCCCAGCTCGGATCTCCAGGATATGGTCGCATTTTCTCAAGCTGGTGCTCCACAAGTTCACATAGGGGGTTACCCAAGAGTCTCTCCGAGTGGTTACCATTGAAGGGCTCATACAGGGAGCTTGTGGCTTCTTCAAACGAAATAGCTTCACCCGATCCAATGCAAGTCGATCCCTCAGCCTCGGAATGAAGTTCCGGTTCGATTTCAGCTTCAAAATCAAAATCTTCGCCAGGAATCACGCCGCACATGGCACTTTCGAGCTCCATGAAATAAGCGCCCACGTTACTCGAGCCTTCTGTGGTGCTCTCGAGGGCACTATACTTATTTTCATTCGCTACGGCAACCTCAACATTGAAGCTCTTTACCCCCGGTGGGCTCGTATCACTCGAGCTCGACTTCCCATTCGAAGTTTTGACTACCTGAGCCTTACGGCACTGCCTCTTCAGATGCCCAGCTTCTCCACAGTTATAGCATCGCATCTGACTTCCATTTCCACGCTGAGAGTCATTTCTGTTATTCTGGTTATCACGCTGACGCCTGTAATAGTTATTGTTAGGACCTTTATTCTTGTCCGAGCGTGAACTTTCGCCCCGGTGTTCCTCATGACGGCTGCTGTAATTGCCAGCCCTTCGGTTATCAGTCCTCGGGCGCTTATCCTCTCGGGACCGACTTCGTCGACGATTATACCCTTGATTATTGCGACGATCGGAGTTATCATGGCTGGTGCGCTCACGTCGTTGATTAGTCTCGATTTTATTTGCCAGCTCATGCCGCATTGCAACATTAATGATTTCATTCCAGCTGCTCTTCTCGAAGTCAAGACCCTCACGCCACAGCGCAGACTGCAACTCATCGCGCAATCCATTCCAAAGTTTATCGATACGTTGGCGCTTGCTGGACGCGCTGACAATTCGGAACAACATAGCCAATTTATGGGCATACTCCGAGACAAGCATACCACCTTGCCTGAAGTTCTCGAGCCTCTTCCTCTGCTTGAGACGGAAGTCTGGTGGGAAACACCAGTTGAATAACTCACGAAGGAAGTTCGGAAGATCCCATTCATTAACATTCAGCGCTACCATTGTACTATAGAAGCTTCTAGCCTTGCCACCCAAGAAGTGACCACACTTGATGACCTGGTCCTCTTCTGGAATACCTGCTTCCTTACAATATTGCTCGAAGTCCTGTACGAACTGCATGTATTTATCAATATTCTCATCACCGTAATATCTACTTGGCTCTGTGGGATTAGGCTGACGATATATGGTACGCATTGTGACAGCCTTCGCCACGGTAGCAGGGACAGAAGGCCCCGAAATCTTCGGCGGCTGTCGGCTGGTAGGCGGGAAATGAGGTCCTCGTGGAAGATCCTCTTCTTCATCCGATGAGTCGCTGTCCGATGGTCCACTTCCCCCACCTCCACCACTTTGTCGAGCAAAAAACTGCCCGAGCACACTATCCTGTGGGAGCTGATTGACCGGCTTAAGTGCCTCCGCTCTAGCTGCGTGGGTGCGTGCTTGTTGGCCAACCTTGCCGATGGCGCGTTCGAGTCCTCTTGACATAGGGGTGGTCGATATCCCACGTAGTGGCAGTTCTCCGTTGGTCTGTACGGGTACCGCTTGAAAGCTGGCCTTCATTTTCTCTCGTAACGCCTTCTTCTGCTCCCTGACCTTTTGGTATTCAGCATGTAAATCTATGTATGGGGGTTCAGCTGACTGCTCCTCAATTTCTTCAGTTCTCCTCTGTGTGACTTCCTGCCCGTTTTCGAGGGCATCATCCAGCATGACTTGCTGTGTGTGAACGTCGAGCTCGTCTTCGGGGATATCAACGTTTCCCCAGTTCGATGGGTCGATTCCTTTCCCTTTCGACGCGAGCGAGAACCCAGACCTCGGGATTTCCTCGGATTGGTTATCAATAGCTTTTCTGCTTTCCTTTTCGTTTCGTACTGCTCGCAGAATTCTTTCTACACCGTCTCGCGTTTCGACGACGGCTTCTATGGCCATACGGAGTTCATCTGAAACAATTTCATTGTTATGGTACCTACTAATAGCATCTGAGCTATAACTTCGACGAACAGGCCTCGCTGCAGCGGCTCTGTTCGGAATCACATGCCTTTGGTCATTTCGACCTCGGCTTCCGCCATTGTCCTCTCGTCGGTCTACTGGACCGTGTGGACGTCCATCCTCGGGGACCCGATTCCCGAGTTGCTCCTCATCGCCAATGGCGACGGAGCCCTGCTCTGGTTGAGCAAGCCCTTGCGGGGCTGATGAGCGTACTGGCTCCCGGGTCGACGAAGAGGTTGCAGCCGTGCTGCTCGCACCCTTTGCCTTTGCACGAGTAATCCTCGTTGCCATCCTAATATAAAATAGTTAGTTCGCAAAAATAGAGCTGACGACGTACCTGGGAATCCTTGGGTGATCAAGCCAAGGGGTATCCGACGATGGTGACGACGACGAAGAGTGGGTTAGAGTGGTTGTAGTCGAGTAGAGTAGTGTCGAGTGTCTATGTCAAAAATATGTGACGGGGCGCTGAGATAAGCGAGTCCCGGCACACGAGAGCCTCAAAGACAGGGTAAGACGATGAATTCAAGACTGACTACTCTACGATCTACCTACGTCCTTATATACTGATCTTGTTATCTTATCGGTTATCTTATGTAAATACTTATCTAATCCTAATCCGTTCCACGGAGTCAAACGCCATTTCTGGAGACAAAGGCGTCATAGTGATCGCCCTTGAGTGGCGCATCGGAAGCTTTAGGCCCGACATCCAAGTATAAATGCCCGTATTTAGGTGCTTCGACTCAAACGAACGAATGGAAATTTCATAATCCATACCGCACTCGTCGATATTCTTGAGAACGGCGACAGAATACGGCTATATTATGATATAAAGGAGTTAAATACGAGAGTCAAGCAGGGGTTCGCGAAGTGACGTGGGGAATGTGTCCTCGTATACGAGGTAACTACTAGGCCTTCAGACGTCTTGATATGGCCAGGAAAAGACCGGACCATCGACGGTGCGGTACTCTCCATGAACGAATTGCTCGTGCCATCCCTCGCCTACGTTGCACGTTAGATTTTCTCGACCAGATAACGAGTCCGCCGCACTCACGTCCTGCGTCTTGAAGATAGAGCAAGGAGCATAACCCATGCCGGATCCATCTCTGACCCGTTTGTCGACCGCGAAATACGGCGATCCAAACGTCGAGCAGGAACCGATCCCTGTGCGAATCGAGGAGCCAGAACGTCCTAAGGATGTTAATGCACGAGACTGCCGTGTTTCAGCTTGGAACTAGAACTAAGTGGACCCGTAGAATGAATGCCATACCTCCGTAAATTTAAGGTCGTTGAGTGGAGCCTGTTCCAGGGCGGTCAGTACGCTCTCGAGCTTTCGGGCTGCCATCCAGTCAGAAACTACCTGAAAAATGCCTGGTTCGGTGTCGAGCTTGTACGGCTCTGTCAGGGGGCCCAGCTCTGACAAATGCTTGGAGAAGGCTCGGAATGAGTCTTGAGCTTGATCATCTACGCGTGCAACGTCCATCACAGACGACACCTTGCTGCAAAATCCCTTATCTGAAAATACTAGACGGACGACGTCGAGAGGGACATTCGCACACCAGGGACGACATTCAAGCGAGAAGTCAATAAACCCGTCGATAGCGGAGAGGGCGAGCTTTGAGGGAGAGTAAATAGTGAGCCTGCGTAGCTGAGCAGTGAGACTCGATGGATGCCGATTCTTTGATTCCTGGGGCTCGAGGGATATTTTATAGTTCGGCATCATCATTTCCGCTAGATATTCTGGGGGGATATCACTGCACTCGAGGTCGACGAGCTGTGGAACGAGCTTCAGGAAGTGGGAGAGTTTTAAGGGGACGAACGGCTGGGTGTAGATGGCGAGGCGGGTGAGCTTCGACTCAAAACTTCGTCGGCGCCAGAGAAGGCGGCGGATATCTCGCAGAAATTCTGGGTGACCCATATCCCGCACGCGAGGTTCTTACAGGTTCGGGGCCCTAAGCTGCTCTCTCCAAGTACGGAACCGACGTTTCGTGGTAAAGCCGGATGTCGAGGCGGGTAAGGCGCTAGAGCACCGTGCCCCAGGTTTTGCCCGTGACGGTACTACTCTAGATTCCAGGGCGATGTAGGTCAGATTCTCCAGGCGCGCCCCGTTCCTATCCTGCATAAGGGAGGGAAATACAAAGGGCCGGGCTGAACGTTCCCTGTATTTCGTCAGCTGGTGCCGTGGAATCTTGAGCTGGAACGGCGGGGTCAGCGCTTCGACCTCAGCTTCATAAAGGGAGGGTGCGTCTTTGAAAGCGTCACAGCGGCGGATGGCGTGCGCGAGGGGCGGCGTGCCCATGAAACAGAGACGTAAAGTCTGTAAGTTGGGCACTTTAAGCGGGTCGAAGATAGAGATGGCAATGGAAGAGCAGGGATGGATGGCCAATGAGGCTGTTTTCCACCGTTGCGAGCGAGCAGGAAACCAGACCTTTACTGTGTGTCTGCTATCGTAGACATTGCTAAGTTTGCAGGAATACAGAGGCACTTCTTCTAGAAGAAGGCGGAGGCGCTGATTGAGACCCAATTTGCTATGGCGCTTGGTGATATGAATCGAGATTGTGACAGTGTAAATCATCTGGGACAGGGATAGAATGATAGAGCGCTAACGAGGACAGACGTGTCTCGTTCGCGAACTGGGTGAAGATGGCGCAAATGAGCTCGGTGGGAATGCGTCGGAACCTTGAGGTGATGGCCTTGTGGAATCGAGCGAAAGCGAGGAGCTCTCCGTTTCGACGGTAGTCCTTCTTGGACGTTGGAAGTGAGTGCCTCATGATCACACGCATCCCTTCTTCAGCGGCCTTGATTGCCTCGATGAAAAAATTGTCGGAAAGTTGCCAAATGCAAGTTGGCGAGATTTCGCCCCCCGCACGTGATGAACTGCATTACATAACGCACTCAAATTTGCGAACCAGTTCGTTTGGGGGCCTTTGGGGCTGAGTGGCCTTCAAAAATTCTAAGTCAAACAGATGTGAAAAGGCCTAAGGCAATCTATCCATTGCTAAAAAGCTCTCATTTGTTCAGGGTGGGCATTCATGAGTAACTATGTAGGATTTATTTCAAGGTACGTATCACAAAGTTTACAAAAAATCTATCTATCGCATCATAACAAGAGGACAGGAAGGGAGGCGGGGTTGTGGCACAAGCGCGTCATTGGGGACAGGGACAGTGGTTGCAAGAAAATGCAAACACAGGGGCCCACCACGCAGGGGGTCGAGAGGAACACATCCATGGTCGCTGTCATGGACGGCGGCCACAGTGACGGAAGCGGGCGCGATTCGGTGGCAAAGGTGCAAATCGGCGAGGAGAAGGAGGATGGGCGAGGGCTGCAAGATATAAGGGTCGTTGTGGAGGTCGCTGTGGGTGGCGAAGGGGATGGCGATGGTCTCAAGATGATGGCAGCGGCAGAGATGGTGGTGGAAGGGGAAGAACGACTGGGAGATGCATGGGACAGAACCCATTCGCGAACCACCTATGGTTATGTAATGAATTTTATCACGTGCGGGGGGCGAAAAGTCAAAACCTCCAAATGCATGATTACAGTCACGATCTGTCACGTTTTCATGATCAGGAATTGGGACTCAACTGAAATGTCGCGATTGTAAGCCTTCTGCTATGATTTTTTGAGTAATAAAAATCTATAAGACGTATCACTATCTACCAGCTCCTAATAAATGCATTTTATTCAGCCAGCTCCTCGTATTTCATGAGATGGGGTGCCTAATCCACCTAACTGCAATCCTGATTATGCCGATAATGCCGGTCATGCACTTTGTGACCTCACGCATTATTTCTGTGACTGTGATATTAGAGTTCCTATTCGTTACCTTGCCACAGACTTCCGTTCCTCCAGAAAATTGCATTATTCAAGTCTGTAGAAGGATTTGTTCTGGCTCACAGCAGAAATTCTGACAGTATTGTAAAGGGTGGTGTTTTGGCTGTTCATGATTAGGGAAGCGTGATGCAGTTAGATTGATCATGAATTTCAGAACTTTCTGACATGATGAGCACAGTTGGCAAAATTACGCCCCACACACGTGATGTCCTGATTTGGTGACCCTTATGTAAACACACCAACTAGGAGGGCGGATTCAAACTGGTTCGTCCGGCTGAGAGCCGCAGCTCATGCCACACAAACAACTGAAGAAATTATGCACTAAGTACAGTAAAAATCAGTAACAGCCCAGTAAACATCATTCATAAATACAGGTTTTGAAGTGATTGAAAGCATGATGTATTATCATTTAGAAAGTACAAGATGTAGTGTACCGAAATCATGGGCTTGGACCACAACATCCTAGAAGTTATCTCGGACCTGTATATAATAATTGCTGATACGGGGAATGAAAGAGAGCGCAAGGTCGGATGGGTATACAATAATTGTACCAGAGGTGCTTGACACGGTGTCGGTCTCTGAGACGCGAGACCTGCACTCAGTGTTGTATTCTAAGGGGTTATTAACCCCCATTTATTTTCTGAAGACTTAAGACTTAATTACAACCCTTAATTAAGACCTGTACCTAAGGGGTTATTAAGATGTCACCCACATTGGTTTTCTTCCCACCCGAAAATAACAAATCAAGTGACTGAGGGAGCCCTTGCATGCTATTGTCATAAATTAGTATGGAGTCTGATATGGTATGTATCTCACTCACCTTCGACTACCCATGATTCTGAGGCCGATATCTTAGGGTTTCTGTCAGCATCGAGCTCCATGGTTTCTCCAGCTGGCTGTTCCTTTTCAAGACAACCATGGCAATGTGCCCACATGTGGAACCCATTTTGTTTTTCACCAGCAATGAAGTATTCCCAGAGTGGATTTTTGGCAGGGGGCATTGCAGGCAGTTAACAAGGGGGACAGCAGATAGGTATTCCCAAAACAATTGTCACTGTATTCTTCTGCACCTGTATCTACACCCCAAACTTGACATCATGCCTGCAGCCCACCATCTTTCTATTTCTTTCTAAGACTTACAGTGGGCAAAAAAACCGTTCGCATGTTGGCTACTTTTGAAAAGATTGACTTGTAACTTAAAAAGTAGTACAGACAAAAATACAAAAATATTCCCCAATATACTTTAGGATCTTGACTACCAAATTCAGAAGAGGTCACATGATTTGGCCAAGAAATGACCAAATAACAGTACATACAATTTGGTAGCGCATTTGAACGGTTTTTTTGCTGGTACTTTAAATACCAAAGTCACATGTTATCACATGGTTTTGTTGAATGTTTCATAATAAATGTCAACAATATCATGTGACTACATATCAAATAGATATATAACAGCTAGCATTAACCACTCTGTCCCCCAATCAATCATGCAACCCCTCCCCAAAACCACTATTGCCACTATTATCTCTCTCCTCAATTCTGGTCACTCTTACTCCTCTATCAAGGACCAGACTGGTGCAAGTGCTGGTGCTATCACCAAAATTCACCAAAACTACTGTTCTGGGGTACCTGTCTCCTCAGGAGGACGCCCAAAGAAGCTTACCACTGCCAATATCACCTACACCAAGCGCGCAATTCGTACTGGAAAAATCAAGAATGCAGTGCAAGCTGCCAAGTCTCTAACCACTATCAACAAGCAAAATGTCACTCCTCAAACAGTTAGGAATGCACTCAAGTCAACTGGCATGGTCTCAGTAGCCAAACAGAGGAAGCCTCTGTTGACCAAAAGGCATAGGAGGGCAAGATTGGAATTTGCAGAAAGGCATCTGGAGTGGACTGTGGATGACTGAGGAAGGGTCTGGTGGTCAGATGAAACCAAGATCAACAGGTTGGGGTCAGATGGCAGAGATCAGGTGTGGATAGACAAGGAAAACAGGCAAGACCCCAGGAGAATCAAGCAAACAGTGAAGTTTGGTGGAGGAAACTTGATGATGTGGGGTTGTATGGGATGGGAGGGTGTGGGATTTGCTACCAGGATTGATGGTAAGATGGATGCACAGCTTTATACTGACATTCTAGGTGATGAGCTCCTAAAATCCTTGGAGTGGTTTGATCACGAGGTGGATGATGTCTACTTTCAGCAAGACAATGACCCCAAGCACACCTCCAAGTTGGCCAAGAAGTGGTTCCAAGAACATGGTTTCAGGGTCCTTATATGGCCTGCACAATCTCCAGACCTCAATCCCATTGAACATCTTTGGCAACATTTGAAAAGAAGGCTCAATGAATATGAAATTCCACCCAAGGGAATTCATGAATTGTGGGAGAGGGTTGAGAAGGAATGGAATGCAATACCCAAGGAAGTGGTGCAGAATCTAATAGCTAGCATGCCTAGAAGATGTGCAGAGGTAGTTAAAGCCAAGGGTGGACACACAAAGTACTAGTAGTTATGATTTATTAGTAGTCTAACAACCAGCAAAAAAACTGTTCAAATGCGCTACCAAATTGTATGTACTGTTATTTGGTCATTTCTTGGCCAAATCATGTGACCTCTTCTGAATTTGGTAGTCAAGATCCTAAAGTATATTGGGGAATATTTTTGTATTTTTGTCTGTACTACTTTTTAAGTTACAAGTCAATCTTTTCAAAAGTAGCCAACATGCGAACGGTTTTTTTGCCCACTGTAGTTAAGGGTTATTACAATCTTCAGTGCATGTTAAGCCTTAGCCTTAGAATGTATTTAACCCCTAATTTAAGCTAACCCTTAGGACTTAGATACAACACTGCCTGCACTTACTTATGTACCACCCCCCAAGGCCTCCAGCACCTAACTGTGTTTTTCCCTGCGGCAGCCGATTGCATGCACGCACACACTGCCCCTCTTCTCGCTGTGCTTTTGTGGTGCATGCACTTCCGTGTTGGTGTGGCATTGGTGGGAGAGGGCACGGTCAACAATGAGGAGGATCTATGAGGGGGAAAGGGGAGGAAGGAGAGGGAGAGGGGATGGGCCATCGACGATGGTGGTGGATGGGAGCAAGAAGCCACCTGATGGCTTTGGAATTGAGCGGTTCACGAAATCTGCTTGTTTGGTTGATTAGATAATGATTTACATAATAAGTGCCCATTTTGGACATCATGTGCATGGGGCGTAAAGTCAAAACCTGATGAGCACAGTTTCCTCCAGAGTCGGCTCTGTGTTTGACACCAGAAGCTGGGGTACTGTGGGTACCTCTATGAGGGCAGTGTTCATAGTGCATCAGGAAAATGACTTTGTCCCTGAGAGAGCCTTAGAGCTCCCTCAGGGTCCTTGGAGGACCCAGAGATCCAGAGATGCCAGGGAGCCTTAAAAGCTACTCCGCATGCTTGTCAGGTTCTCAGGGATCCTCAGAGCGTCTTCAGACACTTTCAAGACACCGTGTATTGTGCCTCATATGCCTTGGATATCTCTTATATCTCTCAAATTCAGATAATAAAGGTCAAGCATTTTCAATTAAAGTACTAAGAGCTATATACATGCATATATGATATCGAGACTATATTCTATGATTGACTACATCCATCATTCTGGCATAGGAGAAAATGTTAGATGTGCTATTAATTAGAAGGAGAGATAATGCATACCTGATATATGAGTGCCAACAAGGGCAAAATCGCAAGTTCGGCACCGCTGGACAGCACTGGGGCCTTGGTGGGGCAAGAA